>JACXGM010000748.1:0-33516 GCA_016801145.1 Umbra pygmaea | reverse complement strand
CCCCCCGTGCCACGCGCCCATCAAACCGCAGACAAATGGGTACGACCAGGTAGCGTCATCCATCCACGCTCACCTGGGGAATAATCTCTAAGCTTTACATACGCCCGCTGCCTTTGGTTGTGGGGGGGGGTGTACGCCAACTATTGTCGTGCTGTTGTCGACTCTCTTGACAGGAGAAGATCTTTCGGCGCCCGACCAGAGGTAGACAATGTAGCGTGTCAGTCGTACAACTGACCGTGCTGCATTTCGTTCGGCACGGCTCCTCCCTCTTGCCTCCTCCCGAGTCCCTCATTCCGACCTCATCCCAGCCAAAAAGCAGTGTGTAATCTCGCCTCAGTGCACAGCTCCCATTTTGACCCCATATTGTGTGTGGGTAATACATGCCAGTCCCCCCCACATCTCCCCATCCAAACCCACTATTCATCCTCCTCCAAAACCTTTTGTTACTTTACATTTGTTTATTTATCCTCCTGGTGCCTTTCTTGTTTTCCTCTCTTTTCAAGGTAGTGGTGGAGCCCTAAGCACATCACTTCAGTACTTGTTGGCCCTGCCCCCTTTAGGCCACATCGCTGACCTGACCCCCCATCCTGTCATTAGAGACACATTGCCACCAGACCATTGTTTCTTAACAACCTGTCCCTGTTCAAGTTTCAAGTTTAATCCATTTATATAGCACGTTTAAAACAACCTTGGTTGACCAAAGTGCTGCACAAATAATATCCAGGAGGATGCCCATAGTAAGCAAATAAAAGACCATACATTAATGCTCTGTTAATCCCTGTTAATCAATCACGCCCAAATGAGCCAAAACACACCCGAATTCAAAACGAGGAAGTTATGGGGACATAAAGTGACACCCTTTATTACATGCCTCCGAGATTGTTTTGTCATTATAACTTCTACCCACCTGCCCCACGGCTGGGTCGACTTGAGTTAACCATGCGTCCGTTATGGGATTTATGAGAGTTTATGAAATCTCACCATACGAAGACATCGTGGAGATGAAGTGGTAGTGGCAGTAAATACACTTTTTACAGTCCAAGAGCCTGAGATTCTTAGGGCTCCTAGGTGTTAAGTAAACTAAAATGAAGTGCTGGGCAATAAAAGCGCTTCTCTGGCTCCCCTATAAGCTTGACAGGGAAATGGAAAATCACGAGCGAAGCAGGACACTAACCATGTTTTTTTTCTTCCCTGTAAGTGTGAAAATCGTTTGTGCGTTCAGAGATTGAGCAGTCATCTCTTCGTGCTTCTCAGTTTTTTTTTTCATGTCCTTAATTAAGTGAAGGATGTGAAATAAAATTAAACAGAATGCCGCAAAGTGACTTTAATGCATTATGGTAATGTGGCACACGGTGCAAGTGTTTTATAAGAGTGTCTAAAAGTTGGGATCAATCGAAGAAAGTTGGCTTTGAGAAGTCTAATAAATTATCTCTCTCCGTTTGTGGACTGACTCAGGTGCACTATACTTAAGTACACTAAGTGAGTGTCAGTGTGTAAGATGGATGGTAAAATAACACCCTTCACAGTTTACAACGCTTCAGCGTACAGCTGTAATTAATACGGGTTGAACGTGTACAAATACTGTATGTCAATCCCTCTATGCTCGTAGAGAGTGTTTGTGTGTCTGCATGTGTGTGTGGTTCATTTGTACTGTACACTGCATATTGTTAGTGTACATTTTGGATGTTATATATGCAGTGTGTGTCCGTCTAATCAGACGCGTGTGTTTGCGTATTCCATGTGAGCTGTACTGTATGTATTTTGAACTCACGGCTGCAGTCGGTACATATTTATGCATGTCTTCTCTGTATCGGAGAGTTTCACAGATGCCCCTACGGGCAAACTCCTTTCCGGACACAAACATGGGGGTGGCTGGTGACCTTTTTCCTTTCTATTTTCACCCTGTCCTTCCTGGTTGAACAGCACTGATCTCTAGAAGCCCACTGCTACCGCTTTACCAAGCTGCTTGTTTTACTTTCAAACGACTACACTTTTAGATCTGTCGAACCGAGTGGGAACAGAGAGGGCCAAGCCAGTGGGATCAGATAAAAACACCGTTGAGGCCCAGTCATACGCCCGTACAGCATTTGTTGTGACCATAACTCATAAAGGCATTATGGCTGGATATTTTTGTCGTGGTCTTGCCACACGATGATTAGGGAAAAGATTGCACAGCATGTGCTAAATTATGTTGATTCATGCCTGCTTTAGCAACCTTAGGCAATTAGGCCACACTGAGTCACTTTCATACCTAATATCAAAACCAGATAGCAGAAAATCTGTGATAAGGATTCCTATGGAGGAAGTCCATGAAGTCGGTTCAACAGTGGATGAGTGGTTTGCCAATAATTATATAATTTGCATCCCTGATTGGCTGATTTGCATGTCTGATTGGGTAATTTACACCTAAAAGATGCCTGCTTCGTTATCCTACTGACCGAGCACCATTTTATGGACAGCCAGGGGCCCAATTCCTCCTTGCTATTGGATAAGCTATTTGAGAAATGTGTTAACTTGTTCAGAACCCGCATGCTACAGGTTGTATGTCAAAAAGCATGGTGCAGATATTTACAATTTGCTGGACTTATTGCCTAGATTTTTTTGTCATTGGTGTTGTGACAAAAGCAGATCAGTGCAAGCTAATAGCATCAGCAACAAAAAATCTGAATAAAGGAGATGCACTGTGAAGATGTTGACATTACAATCAGTGAGAACTAAAACTGGCATTCAGGTTAGCTAGCTACTCTGTGGCTGTGCTGCAAAGCTAGCGTCTAGCGGCAGGATATGAAAAGCTGTGATGCAAATATTTCACAGCTAAAAAAATGCTGATCCTACAGTGCCTCTGTCATTTGACATGTGATCAGTGTGGATGGTTGTTTCATTTTCAACGCTCCAAAGACTGAAATTAATATTTATTGTCATTGCAATTTGCTCTTTAGCGCCATCGGTCGATAAGACCTTTAACTGAGCATTCATTTCAACCACCCAGGGCAGTACATATACTTCATGCCCTAAAAAAGATGTGATGAAACCCTGCATTAACGGAACAAAAGATAATAGCTGGCATGATATCAAAGCACTGGGCAAGAGGCCGAGTGTCACCCAGAACTGCTGATGACAGAGCAATAGGTAGCTTTATAATATGTTCTTTTTTAAAGACGTAGTTTCAAGCAATTTATGTTTTATTGGACAGGAAGTTGGTAAAACCTATAGCGGAGAGTTTAAGCGAAAGAACACGAGTCTGTGTTGCAGGACACGCTGGAACGATTCAGGGCCGTGCACAGACATATTGGGGGGGCAGGGGATCAAGTAAAAAAAAGGACACAGCCGTCAGTGTATGAATGAGTGAATGAGTGGGTGAATGTGAGGCAGTGTAAAGCGCTTTGGTAGCCAATGTTGGTTAGAAAAACAACTATATAAATGCAGTCTATTTAACATTTACCTTACACGCACGCATGCACACACATGCATAGACACACACACCCTTTTCAAGTGTCCATTATTACCCAATGTTGCCACAAAACCATTTATATTCACACAATATGTTCTGAACTTGGGCCTAGTTCAGTATCCTCTAACACACTATTCCTTTAAAAAAGCACCAATTTAACAAGTTTTCATTAAAGTAATATAATTCAGTCAGGCTGTGTTCAGTTGATCTGATCAATCACTTATGAGTAGGCTAGTATAGACAAACTGCTTAAAAGGTGACATTGGGTCAGATTGCTCAGTGGTTAGGGAGTCAGACTTTCCAACCCTGACTGGGCCAAATGTTATTGTGTCCTTGATCAAGGCACTTTACCCTACATTGCTCCAGGGGGATGTCCCTGATTTCACTGTAAGTCACTATGGATAAGAGCATATGCTAAATGACTAAAATGTAAAATATAAAAAAGTCAGACCATGGACTATTCTACTAATATCCTAATTGTAAGTGTTGTTTTTTAACAATGCATTTGTATTCCTTAATTAAAACAGTGCAAAGTAGTAAACATGGCACTCTCAGTCATTTTACTCAGAGTTGTTCAAAGTAATCATACAGTATGTTATTATTAAGATCTGATCAGTGCCTCCAGTCCTCGTCTTCCAATACCAGATTGTTTTTTGACATTGTGTCTCTAACTAATTTTACACCTATGCCAAGCGATTTCATCCAAAACTCTACTGAACAAAACTAGAAAAGTATTTTCAAAGTAGTTACTGAGCTACAGTTCATATAAAGACATCAGTCAGTTGACTGGGAGAAAATCAAAGCGTCTTGCAAAAATGTCACTGATGTTACAGACCAGTTTATGTGGAAATCAGTCAAATTGATGTATTGAACAACAATAGAAATTCTATATTTACAGTGTAGGCCCACTGTTTCATGGTTCATATGTGTATTCCCATAAATCCATTGATTTTAATTTACTTGTTCAATAGATGTCCTTACCTAAACACTTACGTAGGAAGTCATTGATATTGTTCCATTTTGTGTCCATGTTGAGTATAAAGAGTATAAAAAGTCACATAGCCTACCACATCATGCACCACTAACCTGGCAGATTATTACATTATGTAGGTTAATAAACCAATGTTTCAAATAACTACATAAACTGGATAATGTGCCACAGGGGTGGTTTCATACTTTTAAAAAGTATTGACCAGTCTTTCCTACTCATTTGCCTTACCTCTCTATAATGGTTATATGTTGACTGCTACAGTGCTTTTACTCTTTCCTTCTGCACTACCTGCATCTGACTGGCTGTCAGTACTTTCTGCAGAAGAGGATAGACAAAGGCAGTGTTGATTAATATGCACATTATATTGACAACTAAACAATAATCAGGGCCTTATTAAGCCTTCACAGTGCCCCTGACCAACAGTGGCTCAAGTGCCCCCCACACCACCCCACCCGAGCCCACTGCACCAAACCTACTTAACAATTTAGATGTCACTGACAGCACTGTAGAAACATACAGCTAACAAAGCTTTCTAAAATCTAAACAGCTAACAAAAGTGATGAAGGCTATCACAAACATTCAGTGGTGTGTTGCATGAGTAAAACCTGAGAATGTTTGTAGAGCACAGAGAATGTTTGTAGAGCACAGAGAATGTTTGTAGAGCACAGAGAATGTTTGTAGAGCACAGAGAATGTTTGTAGAGCACATAGAATGTTAGTAGAACACAGAGAATGTTAGTAGAACACAGAGAATGTTTGTAGAGCACAGAGAATGTTTGTAGAGCACAGAGAATGTTTGTAGAGCACATAGAATGTTTGTAGAGCACATAGAATGTTTGTAGAGCACATAGAATGTTTGTAGAGCACATAGAATGTTTGTAGAGCACATAGAATGTTAGTAGAACACAGAGAATGTTAGTAGAGCACAGAGAATGTTTGTAGAGCACAGAGAATGTTTGTAGAACACCGTCTGTAACAGGTTTAGAGTACTATTCTAACATCTCTTTTATCACTCAGCACTATTCTAACGTTTCTCTTTTACCACTCACCTCCACATCCACCCTACTGTCTCTCACATCCCTCTGACTGTCACCTGTCTGTGGCTCAGACACACTCTGCTGAACTAAAACCTTTTGAGGTGTCAAAAGTAAAAGTACTTTGCTGAGTTCACCCGTTTTGGGAATTCTCAAAATAAAACCCAAATGACCAAGTAATGGGAGTTTATTAATACCTCTTCACCACAATTCATCTTTGTTTTACGCTTTGTATTAATTTTAATAGATCACTGATTAGTTATTAACTGTTTTTACCGGTCATTTTGTTCTCAACTAGGAACTTCCCAAAACTTATGAACTCAGCAGCACCCAGAAAAAGTACTTTTACTTTTGACACCTCTGCTGATGTGTCACACTAAAAGAAACGAAGAATCTTGATTGGGCAGTGAAACAGGCTGAGGAAAGTTTAGTCTTAAAAATGTGTGCAATGTCTGAACGGCTTCGACTCACACTGCCTGTTCGGTCCAACTTGGTCTTGAATGTCTATTGTCTAACCTAAAATGCTATGAGACTAAAACGTTCAGTATACTCGCCGTTGCCGACCAATGTGACGTCAAGGGAGCGCTGTAACTATTTATACTCGTGTGTGGTGCTCACGACACTAGTTGCAGTCTACTCCTGAAAGAGGTGTCGCAACAGAGGAAAGGCTACTCACTTTGCTATTTTTACAGAGTAGAAGAAGAAGAAGAAAAAGGTAAACAATGGCAGAAATGGCAGCAGCATTGATGTTAATGTCATCAGGCTAAGACGTTCTTAACTGTGTTGTTATGAACCATTTACAGTTCTATTATGAACCTTTAACTGTGTTATTATGAATCGTTTACTGTGCCCTTCAAACTCGTCCATGCTTCCTGTTTCCGCTTTGTCACGCGTCGCTGAAAAGGAGTGGTGCACGATCTGTGCTCGCGCGCTCTAAATCCTTGCAAACCAGCGTCATTTTGATATCACATTGGCGCGCGCTAGGTCGCGAATAGCAAGTATACTGAGGCCTTAAGTCAGTCACGACGTCACAGAGAATTGGACAGATAATCTACTAGAAGCCTAGGTCTTGACAAAGAAATGTTGATCTTCACTTTTATATTTTAATATTGATATTCCATTCTAGATATCAGAGGAATGGAGAATGGTGTTTTTGATCAGCACAGAGAAATTATCTGTGTCTAAAGTCTAACTTTTCCGCTGCTTTGTAAATTCTGTCTCTCCAGAATTCTAATATATAAATGTTAGCTGTTGCTTTGGTAGTAATGACATTTCTAAATATAGAATGAATTCGTCAACTGTTTTACAAAAATGAGCTAAGAAGTGAAACCTGTAGGCCATTGTAGACCTGACAATGAAGGGACCATCTAGGGTTGAAGTCAAGGCTGGTTGTTGGTGTGGTAAGAATAGCCTAGATAGGGTTCTTCAAAGTTTGTTTTTCAATGGACACTTACCCAAGGTTTTCCCGTGTTGCTCACTTATAAATGAGTATGTACATATGCATGTTCTTAAGCATAGCAGCATCAACTAAACAACTGAACATCTGCCATTCACATTAGAATCTGCTCCAATTAAAATCAGTTTTTGCTTAGAAATGGTTCTATAGTATTAGTTTATTATTATTTTATAGTATTATTCATATCTCGAATTCCACGTGACGCACGAGAAGAATAGAAAGATCCCACCTGGGGCTTTGCTAATAGCCCAGGAGAAATGTGTATTGCGAGGAAATTCTTCTCTGTAAGTCAATGGGCCGGATACGGAGTGAAGTGCTAAAGCACCCAGCTCAAGACGTGTTGAATGACACATCCACAAATTCACGATTGCAGTCAGGAGACATGACAATAGCTTGTATGGATTCAGAAAATGTTTCTGAATGCTATCGGTATCTATAGTAGTGTAAAAAGGGCCTAAGCCACATTGTAGAGTCGCTGAAAGGGTAATTGGTTGCCACCTGCCCTCTGTCAAGTTCTTACATGACTCCAGGGCAATGAAGTGTGCAGAAAACATCATCGCCAACATCCTCCCACGGTTCACACACTGTTCCGGAAATTTTTCTATGAACTGGGAATTCACGGTAAAAAAAATCCAGATGATTATTTTGCTTGATAGTAGCCAGACAATGCTCCGGGATTAAAAGACTGAACTAAGTACGACATTCTAGCATTTAAGCTGTGTTCTAGGATGGACGTTAAAACACAGCCGTAGTGTAATACTTCAGAAACCTTGAACCTTGACAAGCCATGGTGTTTTCATTGGAGGACTCAGTCATCCATCAGAACAATTTGCCTCTTCAGCTCAGTGTTTTCCCAGCAAACAAAAATCAATAGTTGGGACATCCCCAGGACATCACAATAGTCTTCTATAACATCCAGGCTGTTTTGTAATGGTTCTCTGGAGACTTTGTCTGCAGGTTAGTAAAATATAAGCCCTGAGAACATCCTAAAATGTTCCTCTCATAGACCTCAGTGTTGTCCCAGTAACTTAAGGAGAACTGCATAAAGGTCCCCCAGAGGATCTTTACATATTAGTCATTTAGCAGACCCTCTTATCCAAAGCGACTTACAATAAGTACAGGGAGCAACTTAGGGTTTAGTGCCTTGCTCAAGGACACAACGACATTTGGCACAGTCTGGAATCAAACCGGCAACTGATTACAAGGCTGACTCCCTAACCACTTAGCCATCTGATGCCTTACTTGAGATCAAATGAAATGTATTACATATTTCCTAACGGGAATTTTTATGAATGTCTTTTAGACATCACCTGTTGTGTAGTAGGCTACGTTCTTGTGTTGCATGCCCTCTTGGGATATTGCAGGCTGAGGATTACTCACCACATATTTAATTACTGTTAAGGGGTTGCTGCTTCTCCTGGCATGTAGCACTTAACAGCCCACAATGGACATTTCCACAAGTAAATATAACATTAGGGGATTAATTAAGCAGAAAACAAAGGATCATAAGAGCACTAATGACAAAATAACAAGGCAAAGTGTATTATTTTGGGATCGCTAGACGTGGCGTAAAAGCTAAACAAGACGCAGAATCATAATTAGCTGGTAGCCTATTGTACAATTGCGATGAGGGAGCATTTAATGTCGAGAGTGAGAGTAATTTTTTGGTGCTTTTTATTTTATGTGTTGATGAATTAAATTGAAAGTATTTGTTATTCCTGTCAGAATGTGGGGCTTCTCAATTGGAAAGTCAATAAATGTGCACCAATTTATACAAATGGATTCAACAAACAAACATCGTCACAGTTTGATGTGCCCTGAGTAATTAATGTTCAGGTCTTTGAAACAAATGTTTTTCTGTGCACCTTTTGAATGTGATTTCCGAACACAATACCCTCCAAACTAGTCTTTATTCAGCCCCTTTGTCATACTGCTACCTAATTATTTCCAGGCACTCTGTTTTTGTAAATAGTTTAACACATTCGTAGCCATTAACTGAAATAGAGGCCTTCTGAAACTATACTCTACATAGGGAACAGCTTGAAAATAGCCCAGATGGATTTCCAATTTTATATTCATGACATATTGACAACGCTCCTAGCAGCAGTAATGCTAGCGTCAACTCCTAGCGCTCGCACTTCCTGAACAGCACAGATAACGCAGCAAGGACAACAAAGAAATGGGAGGGAAAAAAGGAGGGAAAGCAGGCAGGAAGGCTGCGTGACGCTACAAACAACGGGTGACGTCCCTGGATGTGCAGAGACTTGCAGACTCACGCCTCTCTCTCCTACTCATGACACACCTGCTACTGGACCCGCCATCTCGGCCCGTCGCGGGAGCTTTCAAGCAGCCAGGGAAATTAAGAGCAATTACACGCCCCCGTCCCTCGCTCCCTCTCTCATATCCCTCCATGCTTCCTTCTTCTTCCTTTCATCACATGCTCATGTAAGCACCAGGACGCCGCCAAAAGCAGCAGCCGGCGCTAACAGAGCCATAGAGTGTAAGTGCAGCTATTAAATTCAACATTGTGATCTTTACCTTGGGTGGAGAATAGACATTGGGCAAGGTGAAAACTAAATCCATTGATAAGATGAAGCATAGGGAAGTAAAGTTCAAAAGGTGTCTGAATGCTTGTAAGGATGTGTTAATTTGTTTATGCGTGTGGATGTGTGCCACTTCTTTGTCGTGGGCGATGTGTGCCGCTTTGCGAGTGGTTGCGTGCATATACTTCGTTTACGTTACAGCTTTGATTCATGTCATACGGTTCATTGGTGTGTTGTTGTTTCCCAGGTTTGGTGAAGGCTACACAGTTATCGTGAGAGTGGGCGGCATGCCCCCAGCTCTGGGCCCCGTTGAGGAGTTTGTCAGCCAAACGTTCCCCGGCAGCATTCTGAAAGAGAAGCATCACAACACGCTGCAGTACCAGCTCCCGCACAGTGAGGGCGCTCTGGCCAACATCTTCAGCCAGTTCAGCAGTGAGCAGCAGAGGCTGGGTGTGGAGGACTACTCGGTCTCACAGACTACTCTGGACCAGGTATCGTCACTCGTGTTTCTCCATTACATTTCTGTGATGTTACGGTTAGTTGTGTTGTGGGGAAACTAGAGTGAGCAGTGTTGTATTACATTTGTGTACTTACAAGACCGATTGAACCTATCAGATTGTAGTACTTCTGCTCTTGTTATTGGGGGTCTGTTAAAGTTGGGCGGGACTAAACCTTTGACTGTGACCAGTAGTGAAGTAGCTCATTCCTTTCAGGGCAATGGATGCGTACGTTATCTATACACATTTCTTTAGACGTGTACACTGAATGCAGTTTGACTTAATGGCGAATGTCCTTTCCTATGCAATATGTCACATTTGAGATCTGATGCAATCAAGCCCCTAAGAGGTGATTGAGTCGAGTGCCACGGGTCGAAGGCGCTTTGCCCTCATGGCCGACTTTAGAGCACAGTCGTCGAGCAGTACGGGGAGACGAGAGCACCTTCAGAGAGGCCAACAAAGGTCACCTGTCTGCCTTCAATACAGCCACGGTGTAGTGGACCATATTTACCAGATCAGAGAGAGTAAATAAATCACCCGTGGGCTAAAAGGTCGCTGCGCCAAAAAAACAATAGGGCTAAAATAAAAAACTACTCAGGTGGGGACGAGACAAGACAGCCACCTTTCAACTGGTGATATATTGAGCAGTTATATTAGACCTATAGTGTACATTTAAACCACTAGTACTATCGACACAGCCCCAAGGCTACCGTGATATTGCGTATGGATTGAAATACAGTGGCCAAAATCTGCCTTACTTCCTACTGAGAAAAACAACATACTGTGTTGCTACTATCTGTCCTGCCTGCGGGAGGGTGCAGAGAAGACAGCTCATAGTAATGTCTGGAACGGAGCATCTGGATCAGTATCTTACATGATAACCATGCTTTGGTTAGCAGTGAGTTCATACGTCTTCTTATTGGCCTCACTGAATAAAAGTTATTTTACTAAACCAGGACAGAGAGCGTTTCAAAGACAATGGGACAAAACTAGAGTATATCTGGGCGGGGACTGGGATGGTCTGTGTTGAAATCGTGTGTTGAAGCACACGTGTCGCGCGGGGACTGCGCTGCCATGGCGGCGAGGTTAATTGAGCGCCTCTGCATCCTTTTCATCCTTGCCACGCGCCGGTGGCCATCTAATAAACACCCAAATGCCCCTTTGCCATAATTACTACCCATACCCATCTGCTATTAACAAAATGTCAGTCAGGAGCACTGGAGCATGTTGTCTAAGTTATAATACACCAACGGTTAGAAGATTAGTGGTGGTCAGAGAGCGTGCTTGTAGCCAGAATACTGAGGCATGAGAGATATGTTATTGCTGTATGGGCCTTGTGAAATGCTAATATTTAAAACATTTTGCATGCACAGTTGCACACATCTATTGCGGGGCATCAAGTATATTCACTCACAGATAAACTGCAACATGATGTGCATTACTGCAATTTACACTATGTTTTCCTCTGGGTTATTGCTGACAATATTTGCACCACTCATATAGGTGTGCAGCGTCAGGCCTTCCAAGTGCAATATCATTTGGAATGCGTTCAAAACAAAACAACGTTTACTGTTCTTGTTGATGAGAACGTCTTCGGGCAACCGTCTGGTAAATAAAGCCTTTCATAAGCAAGTCTATACAGTGCCTTGCAAATTTATTGCAAGAATGCATTGACATTTCATACTATTTCATATTTTATTTTAAAAACATTATGATTTAAAGTCAGTTATTGTAAGGTGACTCTGGTTTTGTGTTAAGGATTAATTGTAAGAACAATAAAATGAATAGATTTGATATAGAGTAGCTGCCTTCTGCTTCAATAACCGTATAACAGTATAATTACGGTATAATAATAACAGTATTTTCGTATTGTGTACCAGCTTTGCACACAGTGTGATATTGGCACATTGTTCTTGTAATGTTCACTCTACATTGTTAACTGGATGACACTTGTTCACGGCAATTTTTCAAAGTGCCAGAGATTCACAATAGGTCCAGTGAAGTACGTTTGCATTTTTGTTTTCAAGAATCTTTGATTTTGCTTTGCCCTCACTTCTGATCATTGTCCTTGAAAAATGTGAATTTTTTCCCAAGCCTCGATTTTTTGCACACTGAAGTAGGTTCTCCTGTGCTTTTCCCTGTATTTTGCTCCATCCATTTATTTTTATTTTATTTCATCTTTATTTTACCAGGTAGGCCTATTTAGAACAATACAACATGAAGTTACACAAAGAACAAACACAGGGTGGAGGATACTCAGAGTATACACTAGGTATAATACTGTAAAGTCAGTGCAAATAGGGTCTAAGATAGAGAGGTAGATTAGTCGGAGTGCAAAGTGTCAGTGCAAAATAACACTACAGTAGGTAACATATTGAGCATGGCTTTGAAATGATAGTGTGCAAATTATACAAAGACAGTTGTGTTGGAGAATAGGTGGATGATGTGTTAGAGTTTTATGAAAGCACTAGGGCATAAACAGGCAAAGAGAGAAGGTAGAGTCAATACGTACAATGGTCTGACATTAGCTCTAATAGTAATACCTTAAAGGTAGTGTGGGGGACGGTGGACTAGAGCTGCAGGGATTGTTGTAATTCTTCCCAATCATTAGGAGAGGAGAACTGGGAGGACAGGCAGTCGAAGGAGGTGCAGGCTTTTCTGGCAACCAGAGAGATATACCTTCTTGAGAGCAGGTTGTGAGTGGGTGAAGCTCTGGGGATTAATGAGCGTAGGTAAGGTGGATTTTTGCCTATTAAGGACTTGATACTGGTGAGTTTGGCACCGAGTGTGGAACGAGGGTCATCCAACTAGCGCGTTAAGGTTGCAGTGATGGGTGTTGTATGGAGCATTGGTGACAAAACGGATGGCGCTGTGGTACACAACATCTAATTTACTAAGGAGAGAGTCTGAGGCAGTTCTGCTAATGACATCACCGAAGTATACTATTGGAAGGTTGGTCATTTTACAAGGGCATGTTTTGCAGGAAGAGTGAAGGAGGCCTTATTACAGAATAGGAAGCCGATCCTAGATTTAATTTTTGATGGGAGTTGGTTAATGTGGGTCTGGTAGGAGAGAGAAGAGTCTAACCAGACCTTTAGGTATTTGTAAGTGTCCACATATTCCATCTCAGACCCGTCCAGAGTGGGGATGCTTGTTGGGCAGGCAGGTAGAGTGTGATTGGTTGAAGAGCATACATTTAGTTTTTTTTTAGTTGAAAAGTAATTGGAGGCCACAGAAGTAGTGGTGTATGTTATCAAAGCACGGTTTTTTAATACAACATCCAGCCAAGGGCCAGATGTATAGACAACGGTGTCTCTGCGTAGAGGTGAATCAAAGAGTTGCCTGCAGCAAGGGCGACATCAATGATATATACAGAAAATAAAGTCGGCCCGAGAATCGAACACTGAGGCATCGCCATAGAGACAGCCAGAGCCCCTGACAGCAGGCCCTCCTTAAATGTTAGTAGCCCAGTACCTGGTGGTCAGTGGCATCACAACAGCATAATGCTGCCAAACTTAACTGACCTTTAACCCAATCACATATCAATAACCCAATCTAATGCGTAATAAGGATCTACCCAAGAGTAACTGGCTACATAAACCGAAATCGACCAGAGGTTGGTGCCACAGTCACTTAACTCAAAATCAATACATGTAGATATATAAATCAAAATAGTCTGTTATGTATATTTATAACTATATTCATCACATTCCCACTAGTCCATGTCCTGACAGGTATGATGCACTTTCCACGGTGTCTGAGGGTTAAACGTGTACCTGAGCAACATATTTCTATTTCTTTTTTATGACCCAAATATAAACCAATGTCACAGTACTGTAATTAATTTGAATTGAATACTGGATTGAATTGATTTAAAAGAATTAAGCTTCAATGTACCTTATTGTTTTAATATACAATATGGTATATACTGTAGAGCTGTCAGACTTTTCTATGGAAGCCCAAAACATTAATGTTATAAAGAGATGAAACAGAAACAGCTACTAAAAGGACAATGTGTGTCCATATGAATCAGAACCATGCAGACTCAACACGGACTACAAAGTGTTAATAAGGAAGTTTAGGTTATAAAGAAACACTGACTACAAAGTGTTAATAAGGTAGTTTAGGTTATAAAGAAACACTGACTAAATAATGTTAATAAAGTAAAATAGGTTATAAAGTAACACAAACTAGAAAGAGTTAATAAAGTAATTCAGGTTATAAATTAATGCTGACTACGAAGTGTTAATAAAGTAATTTAGGTTCGAAGTTAACACTGACTGCAGTGTTAATAAAGTAATGTAGGTTATAAATGAACACGGACACCGACACTGAGAGTGATTAGATGGTAGGACTCTTGTTTGGTTCCCCACAGCCGGCAGCACCAATTAAGCATTCAGTCTAAGTGCAGCTGCACTTGCCCCAACGTGCTTTCAGTTTGGATTCTCCTATTGGGCTGGTTTGTTAGGGACCATCAGTAAATTACACATGCAGGCTCTCTGAACTGAAACCAATTTTGCCATGGTCACACACCAGCTGAAGCAAATTGGCAAAACAATTGGGTTAGCCCTTTCCACCTGCGAACACAGTGTAGACACTAACGTCAGGGCGATGCTTTAAGATCAGCTGCAGTTTAGGCCATTTACTGTAAGCAAGCTGTGTTCAACCAACACACCTGGGTTCACTCATGTTCCAGCATTGATAGAGTTGAATATAGGCACAGAGAAGCTATTGCATTGTTTTTTACAAACTCAATCAATAGAAATATATCATAAACCTAAAGTTGTGAAACTTAATATGTAGAAAAGATGTTGTCTAACATTTTGACTTTCAAAAGGGACCGAGCGCTATGGTCGTTTCTACACGGTTTAAGTCCTCCTCAATTTAACAGGAAGTGTATTTCAATGGGCTCTAACACCCAGCATCCCACTCCATCAAAGATATCACATACCTACCATCACTTCTGACGTTTCTCTCCAGTCTCACTTTCTAGTTCCAATTAAGATGGCCGACATTATCTGACACCGGAACAGATCCGGGAAATTGCCGAAACCTTCCTGTTAAATGAGACACAGAAGGCTGATGAAGACAGAGTCTGGCCTTTATCTTTGACACCAAAGAGTGGATTTGATTCCAGCGGGGATCCAGAAGATGGCCGGGGAGGGGAGAAGAGGAACTGGGGGGATTAGTGGGTAAAGGGTGCTTTTTCAGTTGAAATAATTCATCCTGTTCTCTCTTTTTTGCTGCCTTACAGAAATGAAAGAGCACTTGTTCCGTGCCTCAAAGGCGACCGTTGTGTATTGTGTAACATTGTTTTATAGGCTGTAACTGCTGAGGAAGAAATGCTTCATAGGCAGTGCCTAATGGACAAGGCGGAGTAAAGCAAAAACAGTTCCCCTGTAAACTGTTGGTTTACTACACATTCAGTCCCTCTATAAGTAGCTAGATTCACCTCAGGAATGACATTAGCCAGGATAATCAGGGACATGGCATTTGTTTAATACAATTTGATTATTCCCCATATCCTCGTATACATGTAACGTCCCTTCATATCTTAAAGATACAATGGCCTTTACAGGCCTTTTAGTTTTATTTAGCTTTCTCATTTGTTGATACTTTACCTGATTAAACCAACTTTTTACAGTTTTTCCTCCACTCTGTATAGCAGATCTTTTACCGATGATTCCCCACCACATATTGTGGATGTATTACTGTTGTTTACCCATCCCTTAGAGTACACCATTTACATTTGTTTCTCCACCCTGTAAAGATCACTGTTAACAAATAATTCCCCATGCCGCATAGCAATTCTTTTAAAACAAATTTTAAAATCCGGTATAACAGATCTTTAACCATTTCCCTACCCCCTGTAGCAGGCCTTTTACAGTTGATTCCCAACCTGGTATCACAGAACCTTCCACACTCTGTTGCTTCCACACCCAGTATAGCAGACCGTTTATAATAGGTTCCTCACACCGTACAGTCTACCAGACCATTCAGATTTGTTTCTTCCATGCGAGCTAGCGGACCTTTTGCCAAAATGTCTTCATAAAATGTTTATATCTGATTTATTTTAAAAAAAAGACTAAGGAAATTGCAGTGAATCATATCAGGATACCTTATGTCTTGTTTTACAGTGAAATGATATGCATTTCAGTGTGCATTATGGAAATAACTTTTGTTAAAAACTAAATTGGATAGGCCAGTTTACTTTTTAAAATATAATTCATCAAACAAGACAATTATTCAGAGTGGTTCTCATTTAAGGTTTTATTTTTATTAAAGGAATAAAAAATGTAGCCAATTATGTTTAATTGGATAAAGACATTAGGGAACGATAGAGTTTTTACTGACAGACCAATGGGCCAGACTCCAACCCATCCTGTAGCAGTTACATGTGCACCGGAGGCTAATGCAGACTATAGGCAAATGTTTTTCTCCACTTAAGAACTGTGTATACATCTGTGTGTGTGTGTTCATTTACTTCTACTCTCACCATGTGGTTATCATTCCCAGGTCTTTGTCAACTTTGCAAAATACCAACATGAAGAAGACACTCCGGGCCTGCACCTCTATGACAACAAAGTGGACGTGTTGGACGAAATGCCAATGCAAACTAGGATGTCATCTGCCTCAACTGTACCAGAGACCGTCTGAATGACGTGACATTAGCATTGTTCAACAGGTGGTTAGAGGGCAAAACTGAGTATGTACATCTGCCTCTCTAATGTAAACTGAGTAGCACTTCCAACTTCATTGGTTGATCCAACTTCAAAGCTCTGCTGGTCATTGGCTAATCCCTTCTGATGACCCTAATTAGTTGTGTGATTACAACTCCAGCTGGGTCATGAGGAGAAATCAGCCAATTCATGACAATGACACTGACAACCTTTACACGGCATCTCTATGCAGCCTATGCAGGCACGTAATACACAGAGTAGCCCTCTATCTAGCTCTATGTGCACTAATATCTCAGGTCTTAGCTTGTTGATCGCTTTAATAGTGCCATCTGTTATTACATTATTTTAGAATTTTAGTATCTGTGTGTTAATGATAAACTAAAGGTAATTATGTAGCATTGCAAGCAGAGCAAAATAGTGGCAAATATATTTAACTGGTCTACCTGCTTTATTTTATTTAGTGTATTGTCTAGAAATGCTTGATCATTATGAGTATCAAGTTCATTTTGTAGTTTAATACAATCCTTAGACCTTGTAATATCTGCAAAAACATTAGCAATGAAATGATGTCAATGCCAGCAACTGCTACGACCACCTGTCCATTCTATTATTGGTGCTTGCAGTATGTTTACCAACGTCACCCTATACCCTATTCTGCACTTTTGACTAGGGGCAAATGGGTCTACCTGGACAATAGAGGTTTTAATGTGATCATCTACTTTATTCCAATATTTGTATGCCTGCTTTGCCAATATGCATTGTGTGCGATATAGACAATATTCTTGCAGTATGTATCTGCTAGAGACAGCGGGCCATCGATATGGCCCGCGCGATGACTCAGGAACTTTCTATTTAAAAAAAGCCTTTGTTAGCTATTTTTTTAGAAAACCATTTAAATGTGCATATAATAAAATATACTGAGACAATGCTAGCAGTCCTTTTTAACAATGCTAGAACCACCAAGCACTTTTGCCAGATACATTAGTATTTATTTTGAACAATACGCAGCAACAAACATATTACAGCTTTATCGAGAGAAAGTATGACTAGTCCTTTATTAACAATGGTGAATCCACATAAAGCACTTTGTCAGTTTAGCTCTTTGCACTTTCTGCTGCAATGCAAACAAATGTCTGTGTGCACATCGCTCATGGGCAATGCGGTTTACTTGGAGAGCCCAGTGTCATTTGTATGCCATTCAATGTCTCTTGTTCACGGCAAAGAATAATGAATCCTATTTGTACTGAATATTGCTTCATGCCAGGACAGACGATTAAACATTTGCACAAATTGTCATGCGACTAGGAGTTTAATTTGTAAATCTTCAGCTTTATTTGTTCTGGGATTCACTGGGCCCTGTTGCAAAGTCACTTTGAGCGACTTTAGAGGTATGTGGCTGCCACTTCGAACTACTCACTCCGCTGCCTTAATAAGTGTATCATTCCTTCGTTCTTTATGTTAACTGTCTCCATTCCTTTATACGTCTTCAGTAGTAAGCTCTTTGTTGATTCGCCCACGTGGTGCAGCACTTCAGCTTCAATACTGAACTCTGCAAGATACTGTGAGTTGTTGAGACGTTTCTTTACAGACAAATTGACAGCACTCTGCTTTTCAGTTCTCCCATGCCAATCTTCTACCTCTTTTATTAAAACACACAATGTTCCCTGAAAATACAGTCAATTATTTTCATTTTACCTTGTTGAGAATTGTATTTGCGAAAGAGTAAACGACATTTTCGGCACGTTCCTTTTTCAATGTGCCCAAAAACATTAATATTTTGACAGTGTTGTGTTAAGATATCAGTGGTTCATTTGTTTTTCCCTACAAAAGCTTTTGTCTAAAATAATAGATGGATTACATACAAAACATGCAGTCATTTCTAAATGGTTCATCTGATATAGATGAAAATATCAAATCACTTTATAGTCGTCCACTGCACGTTACAGTCATGTTGCCTTTAAAATACAAAGTGCTGGAATGGAGAGCTAGAATGTTTTTGAAACGTGTTACAGTCCAACTACATCATGGTGTCCTCCAGTCACAGTCCAACTACGTCATGGTGTCCTCCAGTCACAGTCCAACTACGTCATGGTGTCCTCCAGTCCAGCCAAAGGTATTCTCTCCCCTCTCCATTGAGCAAACCATTCTTCCAGGACAGGCCTCATCTTTTAATATAATTTTTGCCTTTATTAGACAACCCTTCCCAGTTTCTGCAATAGTAATATAGAATATTTTAGCTTGCATATATAATAGGGGTATTCCAATTCCTATTTTATTTAATGAAGTTAGATATCTTCTTTATACACTTTGTTCATTCATTACCATGTTTTATGCAGGTCACATACTTAGGTAAATTATACTGTATGCACTTCAATGGAACATTGTTTGACATCTCCCTGGTGGTTTGTACTCCGTGACGCCCTTAGACCTCGAGCTCAGATCAGGAACGGGACGACTGCAGTCTTCCAGAAGCTTCTACCATTTTTCACCTGACGGAGGTGTTTTCCATGCTGCCTCCTCCCCCTTAACAACATCTGGGCAGACATGAATGCAGCAAACACCGCCACTAGGAATGACGAAATAGGTTCTATAGGGTCACTATGTACAGTGTGTTGTCACTAATACAAACCTGTGTGTTCCTTGCTTGGCTAAATCTGGGATGTGTTTGGACGAGTCGTATGATTACATCAGTCAATTGTTCAACAGTTATAAAAGGCATGTCACTTACCTGGAACAGTTTGTGTCATGATGGATAAACTAAGCCAAGCACCGATCTGAGTGAAAAAGGTATGAGTTTACAACAATACTAAACGCACACAATTGGTAGCAGCTGTTGTAGAATATGTTAAATGTTGTGTTTACAAAACTATGGCATGCATTTATGTTAACACATTCTGATATTCATACCATGTAGGTGTACTGTGGACAATGGACCAGCTTATATAGCCAAGTGAAGGGATTGTAGGTGGGTCCAGGACATGTAACTCCATTACCTGTAGACACAGGTACAGAGAGATTAATTCCTTGTCCATAGCAAATTGAAATGGACATCTTGGTCCTATCCTTCTATGACTCCAGGATATGATTCTGAAAGAGTTCTCAAACCTGGGTTTTGGGTCGTGTAATCTTCTGAATTCTGATCTACTCCCCTCAACGCCCCTTCAATAATCCAAGAGGTCATCTGTCATTTTAAATCAAATCCTTTTTGAGATGAATTTTTATTTTTTCCGCACCGAGATATCATTTCTGCCTTTGTTGTCGGGTTGCTGACCTTGGTACATTCTGTGCTCATTAGAACGAAATGCCTCTGGCAACCAGCCGAAGAGCAGAGCTTCTGAAGTGTGTGGGAACTTTAACGCTTCATACTTCCAGCCTTTCGGTACCGTACGATGTGTTCTCCCTTGCTCCTCCTTCCTCTTGATTAATGGTTAGAATGTCAGCTGAGATTATAGCTACGTTTGGCAAAGGTAAGTAAGGAGGTAGACACATCATGCAGGCAAAAGAGACGTTGTGTTTGTTAGTCCGCAAACAGCATATCGCCACACTCAGGATTTACTTAATCTTTCTTATATTAAATTAAAGCTGGGATTCTTTGATACCCACCAGACCAATGTTTAAGCATGTTGTTATTTACCATTTTCCTCCGTTGCCCACACACTTCTATGAAAAGAGATTAAGTACTTGTCAAACCAGACACACTACTTGCAGTTTGAGTGCTTTAATCCAATGTGGGTTGATACCTACGACATCCTAAATGCTCCTCCCTCATGCTTCATCCTATCAAGAGCAACATTTCCTCCCAGGTGGCGCAGTGGCATTCGTTTCATAGCGCAAAGCTAACCAGCGCAACCTAGGTTTGAGCCTTGAATGTGGCTTCAGCTGACAAGTGTCTGGAAAGTCACATGAACCACATGGCATTTTGCTAACCAAATCACCAGATGGTGGAGCGTGCCCCTGTGTGTTTGTGCAGAAAGCTTGCTGAGATCTTCAACACTCCGGTAATCTTTAGGAGTTGTTTCAATGAGACCGGGCCATAAACACAATTGGAAGGGGAAATAAAGCAAACATTTATGTACAATAGATGTTTTATCTTAATCTACTCAACCACAGATGAAATAGCTATCAATGATAACACATGTTAACTGGAACAAATAGCGGGGTGTAGACGACAGATGTGTTGCGTTGGAAACTCGCAAGTGTGAAACCTTGGCTAAAGAATCCAACCTATTTAGACTCAACATTATTGGGTTTGACCATAAAATAATCATTCAGTTCCAGGATACAGTCCTAGGGAGTATTGGCATCACATTTTTCTTTGCCAATTCATCAGTCCAAACAAAATCTGAAATTGCTTGCCTGATACAACATCATTTCAGACGCCTCCCATTTACTGAACTCCCAGTAATAGCTCTTCCCCTCAGGCATATCCTATAGAGGTCTTACACAACAGCTGAACAAGTATTAACATTCCATTCACATGTACAATACAAAGATAATATGGAAAATATACCTCTGTTAATATCCCATTCACAGCATAGGAGAATGTGTAATGTTACAGACATGGCAACATAGGAAGTACACAGTGTATGGTAATGGTAAGGTAAATGACCTTTGTGTTATTTTAAGTCTGTTTTAGCACTGCAGTGTTTTTCCTTGGTACAGTTCATCCTATTCATATTTCCCACTCACCTGTCGGTTTATGTCTGGCCACAGAGATGTTGATGCAGAAATTTCCAAACTCACAAAGCTGTAATAATGACAATGATGTCCATCAATCAGTAATAAGGTATATACGATGAAGAAATTGAAAATAATGAATGAAATAAATTATAATTAAACAACAAATGTTGTATCTACACAAACACAAATCGTGTAATATTATGTGAAATATCTGTGTTATATCTCCAGCTAGCATAACACAATCAAACAACTATTTAAATACACAGTACATCTTTTGTTGAAGCTCCAGCAAAAGCAGCCCTTGGTATTGATGTAATACTGAGTTCCAATGTGATTTCCCCAGACCTAAAGTACTGAAGCATGGTCTGGTATGACTGTAAGTTAACAACTGATTTAAACAAGGTAAAAATATAGGGAATTCATGTTTTTCAGCACCGCATTCAGTTTCAATTTTTCGCAACATTAGACGACAGCATTTGTGAATGAATTCTAATAGTCAACTTACCTAGAAAAAAAGCAATATCCAGGCCTAGGATGTCATGATAACATTATTCGCTTTCAATTATATCCAGAGTAGCATTATTTAAAATGAGGCAGCAGATGGGTTTGACAAACAACTATTTCGTTCTGGGACCTAATGCTTCCCTGGCAATGAATGATGGATGAAATCTAGAAAGATATGTCGGATGTGTTATTTTGAACACACTGTACATGGTCTTGATTTGTTCGCTGGCAGCAACACTGGCACGTCTCTGACAACTCGTGCCTACCACATTCACGTAATGAGAAATCATGTGTCTAAACCGTGTGCTGCATGACCCGAGGAAGCCATATCTGAGCTCCTGCGGTGAGATTGCATGCTCTTTCCTCTCCCCAATCTGCTCTGACATAAACCCATCTAAATCCTAATCCGCTGGCGAGATAGAGTAAGATATACCTATGATAACAAGGTGCAGTGTTGTATGTACTCTAGACTTTACTGTCTGTACACCAGAAGATAAAGTGTTTTTGAGGTAAAAAATTGAAAGAAAAATACTATTTGAGTTCTTCACAAATCCCTTTCTTACATTACTAAAAAACCTGTATCCCTTTTTTTGAGGGGTGAGTTAATATCTAACTGTGACTTGATGAACATTTCAACTTGCCATGTGGATGTGTTTTTCGTTTAACTCCAGTTCATTAGAATCTCCTGCAGAGCTGTGTAGCCTCACTGCCACAATGTCAGAGGAAAATTGTAAATCATGGAGCGGCAGCCAGCTCATGGCCTGGACTGTTGCATAGTGGCAAAGCTGCTCTGCTTTATTGAAAGATGTGGGTATCCTCCAGGTTAGGGGCTTTCAACTATAAGGGCCAGAGCCTGCTGGATTTCTGTTCTAACTTACCCTTAATTGCATCCATCTGATGTACCAGGTCTAAGTCACAGATTTTTGGGTTGCAATGAAAGAAACACGGAGAGGAACTGGCTTCGAGGGCCGGAGTTCAATAGGCCTGCTCTACGGGTTCACGTTCATGGCGTCATGTGGCCTTTCCTAAAGCAAATGTACAATTTAATCATTTAGCCTGCATTATGTCACCATAGCCGTCACTTCCCAAATAGTTTGCTCCAAATTCATTACATTACTAAATATAATTTTAACTTTTAAATACTTTGGAAATGATTACCTTCACTTAAAAAAAGAGGTGAGGATTATTTTCATATTGATTCAAAAGAAATGATACTACATATGCCAGCCAGATCTGCCAGAGTTTAGGTTACTAGACAAAGCTCACGAATCTGGACGACACATGCACACTTGGGACAAGGGTTTGAGACCTGCCTCCGCTGGCTGTCTGTGCCCTTCCTCTCTGTCTCCCCCTACATACCTGTCTCCCTAGTTTCAGCTTCCCAATGTCCTATCAATAAAAATAGTTTAACAAAAATATAGATGACATGCGTGGAATTAAGCTTATTTTATTTGAACTACATTCCATCGCATATTTTTGTTCCCTGCTACACAAGAATTGTTGATTTCTTAGGCTTTTCAAATTTTGTCTTTGATTAACCTTTGTTCGATTAAGCATTAAATCTCTGAGTGCTCGTCTGTCTTCCATGACACTTTACGGAATAGGGTAAGTTGTTTGTCAGAACTTGTAGAAACATCAATTAAGCTTCTCAAGGCCATGATAACGTCCCTATTCACAGCACCTCAGCGAATACAAGCTCTTTACAGACATAGTTTGTTATTTTCAAATAGAAATATGGATAGTATTTGTTCATATTGCTACATATGTTTTTAATTCTTTATGTAACTGCTTTTAGTACATTCAATCTTTGTTGCTATGCAAGAACTTTATAAGTTAGAAAGAATATATATTTATACATATTTTCAGATTCAATTTCAAGTCACACAGTAACACTTTTACTTCTTCTGCCATGACTTAAAGGGTTTTACACCTCTAACCTAATCCCATTTCACTATCAAATATTGCATTTACTGATTATATAATTGATTTTCAGCCTAATTCAGGCACCACATGATTTTTAGGATAAGTTATTACGGTTTAATTTCACAATTGTCATTGTTTCAGAATTAGATGTATCTTGTTTTTCAGAGTTGTCATGGTTTTTACAAGGAAACATTGGCAGCTTGTCAAGCTCTCAAATCAAGTTCTTCTCAGTATGTTCTAGAAAGCAGAGTAGTTTAAAAAATTGTCCCCCAGAATGGTTAGATTATCCAATTAAAGAAATTACTACTTTTATATTTTTTGGGGCACATGAGTGCTGAAATAAATCTGATGTAATGTTAATGGCTGATTCAGGATTCAGACAAACACTACCAACACACAACTATTACTACTAATCATCTGAGGAATTAGGATTCGTAATACATTTTTAATAAGAACATATGACCAGTGCTGTTACAATAACAAACTGGATGCTAGGACAGTCTTTTCAAAGTGAAATACTGCTGGTGTTTGGTAGAGCATTGTGGCCTGTAATGGTGGATGGGCAGTTAAAAACTGTAGCCTCAGACTGTCTGATCGTCGCTGTTTGATTCCAGCTTAAGGCAAGATGATTTTGATTTCACAGGCGATTTGTGAATGTCTGTTATTGCAATGTTAACCCTAACCCCAGTAATGTGATGCATAATGTTAACCCTAAACTTAAGCCTAAACATTTAAATGTAATTCGCAACGAGATTATTTTCAATGGAATCGCTATGGATACCCTGATTGCTTGAAGATGCAATGTAAAACACAGATTCCATTTAAGACCAACAAAATGTCAAAACCAATATAATTCCCTAAAAATGAAATTCCTGAGATGTACAATTGCACCTGCTGCTACTAACTAGTACTACTAAAAATATTACTAGTACTACTATTGATAGTACAACTTCTAGTTCTTCTACTACTACTATGAAACTACGGTATTATCATGATGCTACTCACCAAAAAGCAAACTAGAGATGGGATCACCTGTTTATTCTTGTAATCTGGGGAATAAACAAAAGAGAAGTGGATTTTATTACTTTACACTCTATCAAATGCATAATGATAAATCAACAACATGACTAACTCTAAATCACACACTGTACATTTCTGATAACATTTCACATTTTTTATTGTGTTTCTGCATGCTCCTCAGTATTTTTATATAATTTGAAGTGTGCAATGTGCAGATCTGGGTTTTATTATATTCAGTATGTCACAACAATAGACAAATACAGTCTGCTTAAACTATTAATACAGAATTCTACATTTTCATGTCCTTATTAAGCACACAGTTTGGGGTGGATAAAGACTGTGAACCCCTGGATTTAATTTTAATAACTGATTGTCCTTCCTTTGACAATAATAACCACAACCAAACGTTTCCACTAATTTCAGATCAGACCTTCCCACCAGTCAGGGGGAATTTTGGACCATTCCACTTTACAAAACTGTTTCAGTTCAGTCCAATATTCTTGGGATGTCTGGTGTTAATTGCTTTTTTGAGGTTATGCCACAGCACATTAACTGTGTTGAAGTAATACTGGGACATTCCAGAAGGCCTATTGTCTGCAGCCATTCTGTTGTTGATTTACTTCTGTGCTCTGGGTTGTTGTACTGTTACATCACACAACTTCTGTTGAGCTTCAATTGGCAAAAAGATGGCCTCACATTTTCCTGCAAAATGTCTTGATAAACTCAGGAATTCATTTTTCACCTGAGCAATTGATACAGACATCCAGGTTATTCCAAAGTGATTTTATTGCCACTGTATTCATTGACTTTCTACTCCAAAAAGGTGTAAATGATGAACACACTTTTGCCTTTAATACTACCAGATAGTATGTACACATTTATGTCAAAGTAAAAATTAAATGATGGGATATTAAAGAGCACAGCAACTAATATCATAGTTCAGACAGCGCAGAGATTCTCCGGCTTTTAAGTATAATAATTAGAAATAAGACAACACAAATTACACACAATGTAAACAGCATATTGTGTTTTTTTTGTTATTTGATAAACAAATGCTGAACCAACTCGATGTGAACAGTAGGTTTAAAATAAACTCCAACATGATGAAAAACAAAAATATGCACTTTAGCCACGCCTCCAGTATATGAAGCTAGATAAAGCCCTTTTAGTCAATTTACCTTTGTTGCAGCTGCCAATTGTAAGCTAGAGTACTCAGTCTGAACAAAGAAATGAAGAACAGGATGCATTCTGGTCAATAGTCCATCTAATTGGTCTGTATATGCTTTTCTTTTCTAATTGGCTAACAAGTCAGTTGATCCGTTAAACATTTAACTCGTCTTTTTGTCTGTGTAAAGACACTGAGACAGTGCAAACGAATACAGTGGAGTAAAAGATGTCAGATGCAGGGTTCCAAAATGTCAGATTTTGATTAACTATAGTGTGTAAGCTGCAGGATGTACAATTGTTTTACGTACTACCAAACATTTCTGCAGCTTCAGAAGCTACAGAAAGAAAAATTGTTTCAGGAATTCATTCAGTGGTTGGTTATTGATACATACTCCAATCTTTTGGTTATGTCCAATGACCACATACTGGACTGTGACACCATGCTACAAAATAGTTGGCACAGCAATAATATTGTTGGAATGCTTGCTACTGGTAGGGATTTTCATTATTATGGCCTTCTCAAGGTTAGCCTGCTAGACATTTGTTCTACTGCTGTACGGGAGGTGTCTCCCGGTTGTAACTCGTAATCAAACAAGATAGATTTTTTATGGACTTTATTGAAGATTGCGTTGCGCTTCCATTCCAGTACAGTTCAAAATTCCATGTTATGTGTACCACAGAAGTCTGTCAGCTGACCTAAAAAAACACTCCATGGGAGTCAGATATGTTTGAAGATCAAATCTAAAAGCGTGTTATCTTTGGAAGGCAATGTCAGTGGAGATCTCATTTACCGTAAACGCTGCATATGTCAGCTCATTTAGAAATTCTCTAAAACCCTGCGATGTCTATAACCCACGTTCAGACTGAATCCAGGCCAAAGTGTCGGCACTTTGTGGGAGATGTGAGCGGATTGACTGAGATGCAGACGGCCATGGTTCGGTTAATATTTCTTTGAACTCCAAATAGTTATATCTTGGATTCATCTTATCTCCCTGTTTCTCCCCATGAATCTATTCTTTTATATCTGATTCCGTTTGTCTCATTCGTCGCGTTTCGCCCATTAAAAAGAGCCTTGAAGTCTCAACAGCTCTAGTGACCTTGTATGTAATTTTGTCAAAAAAGCGACTTCTCCGGAAAGAGCAGCAATGGATCGTGCTGACAATGGAAGTGAAATAACGAGCGGTTGGCGCTGCCGCTGCTTGTCACTTCAAAAACCACAACATCTAATGGAACAGGGAACAGGGGGGAAAGAGAAGAGTGGAGTTTGTCGACAAGGTTGATGTCGGGGGGGCGGGCTTGGGAAATGGAGAAACGGAAGGAGTATGGAGAGGAAGGAGAGAGTCAAAAGAGGGAGAGAATGAAGGAGAAGAGAATGAAGAAGAGAGAAAATGAAGGAGAAAGAGGAGAAAAGGAAGTGGATAGAGAAAAGTGTAACTGAGGAGTTCAAGCTTTAGATCCTCATCTGACTCTATCTGCTAACTCCCGCCTCCCGGCGTTTTCCAATCTGTTAGGTGGCTGGGCGTGCCACTCATCTCCTGGTGTTGATTTGACATCATGAAGGGTCTCGGCTTCTCGAATCCACTGACAGGCAAACCTGTCAGAGGACGCCATGCCAACTCGGCAGATGAGAAAGCAACAAGCTCTGTTGGGACTCGAGTCGTATAGCGGCCCTCGACCATCTACCAGCATGCTTTGCCCTCGGCGCGTCACCTTGCTGGCCCGACAGAGGCATCGCCACGGAGACAGCCCTCTCATTATTCACATTGACAGGGCCGCATGGACCTAACGGAGGGGCCCGGGCTTGTTTGGGGGGGCCCGGAGCAGATGTTAGAAGCTGCACTCGTTGGCACTTGTTATGGTAAATCTAGCTCAGGAGCAAGGAAGAGAACACTGCTGCTAGATGCGGTTGAAAAGCAAAATGGAGGGAAAATGTGTCTCGTTCAACACTGGGATACTCACATGGAGGGGTGTACAGCGGATGGTTGACATAGTAACCAAGCCAGGTCGTGAAGCCCCAGTGGAAGGCACAACCCTATTATAAGAAAGAGAGAGGTGTATGTTTTTCTTTGCTGTCACTGTAATTCTCCTTGCTTTGTCCCCCCCCTCACAACCTGATAAACAGATTGAAAAAAGCCATATCAATGCATCTCCCACACTGTTGCGCACTACTTGATTAGGTACAGTTTGATTGGCCAGTTCTGATTAAATGATTCAGGACAGGCGAATGAAGCACGGTTGCGTTCTCCCCCTGGTTACTGGGTTCCACGTGAAGAGCTCACACCAAGGCCGGTTGCTAAGCCCTCGGCAGCGATGAACTCCCCCAAAATGCTCCACATGCATTGAGACATTCAGACATCTTTTTCCTCCTCTAATCAAATGAGGTTTGACCTTCCTGACTGCAGAATACAAAGCAGGCCAGGCAGAGCCACTCTATATGCCACATTTGAGTCATTTCTGCAGATCTGCAAGTGGTGTTGGGAAAGCAACAGTATCAGCACACTTCACACTCGAAGATAAGTGCAGAAGGGCAAAAAAAGACAGGAAATGCATATGTTTACCACCATCAATATTCTTCACTGCGTCAGGGAAAAAACATAAGGACACAAATATGGCAGACCTTCAAAACTCTACAGCTGCCACATGTGAACTGTGAACTACAGTAGCTTACTTCCCTTTTTTGTTTTACACATTATATCAAAATGTATGAACAAAAACACTAACAATCACTGAATATTATATTTCCTCTTTCATTGTGTTTATTTCAAAAGAATTTAAAGGTGCACTGTGGAGAGTTTCATAACCAAACCACTTTGTCTTTCAGTGACCAGCTTCCAAAAACTGTAGAACATTTAATGATATTGGGAAAAAAAACAAAGAAGTTCAGGCAATTAGATCATACACTTATGCAGTGCTACAATTTGAACAGAAATTGCATGACGAAGACACAAGCTGTGTTTTCACAGCGTTTGTCAATGGGCACGTGCAGGCCAACCTTTATATAATTCATGCCTTTTAGGCCATGATGTTGTGTGTAACAAAGCACTGCATATTGTAGGAATTAATCATTATCCTATATACATTGTTGTCATTGTTTACATTTCACAGCATTTGTAAGCCCATCACTTGAAAGATAGTGTAGTTCCATTGTTACGGCTTCTACAAATAGCAACTTTAAATACAGAAACATACAAAAACTATGGGACAAATTCCCAAAATACATTTTAAGTCATTTCCGTGTGCATTTTTTATTTTTAATGAATAATCATTGTTATTTTTATGACTATTATTTTCTCCCCTTTAAACATCGTTGATATGCAAAGGTCAATAATAAAATATAATATTACCAGCACATTGGCTTGAGGATTTTACTGATGTTTAAATCTTTTTTCTAATACTCTACCTGTATTCGTGCAGGGTCCCGACACCAAATGGTGATTTTTAAAAACACATTGAAATGGCTCCGCTCTGTTGTCACATCCCCGACCAATGTCTTTCAAATGTTATACTAAACGTCTGCTCTACAACAATTATGCTTTCATAAAACAAATCTCTCCCCTGCTACAACATAGCCATTTTTGTTTTGCAGTTTATTATTTTCTATAAAAGAAAAATGTTCAAGGTAATTGTTCCTTTATCACTGGCCAGTCAGTGTAAAGGGAAAGTAAGACAAATTTAATGACACTTTTTAAAATGCTAATGTGGCCTTTTGGCATTTAGCAGAACTCTAGAGGTTTCTGTGGAGGCTTGTAGACACAGCCATCCGTTAGTGCTCACTGTCCTCAGCACCGCTCACGTCTCTCGGCACGCCTTGTGGTCTTGGCAACCACGAATAAAATTATAGTCCAGGCAAATGGGCCCCTACTGAGTGCCGACCTCCCACAGTAACAGACGATGTATCACTCTCTATCTTTCCCAAAATGTTGTGGTCGAAAGAGGTCAATAGTTTTAACTGGATGAGTGGAAGTAGGAGATAAGAACTATACGAGAATAACAAATGGCATGCATTTTATAAGTTGGACGTACAAGCTGTATCAAATTGTATTTGTATACAAATCAACTGAATTTTGAGCCCTATAACATACTATATGTTACACCCTATGATATTTAACACAGTATTTTGAGCCCTATAACATTTATTGTGTTTAGCCCCATAACATTTATCTTCAGCCCACATACAATCAAGTGAAGCAAAAGCATTGAAACAAAATTAGCTTGGATTTCTTGGGGGAGGACTAATGACTGACTGGGTGTATGCACAAATGTAGTGTGTTTGTTGATGGGGTAAACACTGCAGAGTACCCTGTTTTCCCACTGCCAGTGGAAGGCCATTCCAAACATTTGGCAGGGCTTAAAAACATTGGCAAAAGGGCACATTTGGGCACATTTGGGCTCTGTCTCTGATGTCCGCGAGCACTGAGCCATGTTGCCGCCCCACCATCACTTTCTCTCTGTAGCCCCTCCAGCCGACTCATTCAAACTCACCGACTTGCCAACAAACCAGGCCGAAGGCTAAAAAAATGGATGGAACGACACCGGGCGTGTAAAAAAAGCAGGCGTTCGCTTTAAAATCTTTGCTTTAAAGTCTCCAGAGACTATTTTAATCCTCGGTCTCTGTTTGAGCTACTTGCATTGCAGTAAGCACTTAACAACCACTGTATGGCTTTTCAAGGCTCTTCCAATTAACTAAAACAACGTGTGTTCAAGCTGGATTCACTAATGACAGTCAGTTAATAGTTCAAGACGTTGCCTTTCTAACTCCTCATCCTTGTATCTGCAGTTCACTAGTGAGCCCATCCCTGCTATTTTAATTTAAATATGACCCGGGTGCGCTTCAATTGTTAGTTTTCAGCTGGTGAAACAAAGCATATTAATATTACAGTACCTTCAGCAGGTTTCCGAGAGGCGTGTATCCATCAGAAAGTTTATGAACAAACAGGGTCTCCAGCAGGTGTTTTATGTAGTGCAGGGAGTGGCAGAAGCAGGCCAGGCTTGAAAAGCAAGGTCAACAACAGACACCAACACGCTGGTCATTTTTCAGAAAGTATTACCTGCTGTAACGCCCTGCTGTGGTGTGTCTCTGCGTGTGATTCTACGTGTGTCTGTGGAGCGCGTTCATTTGCATAATCTCATAAAAGATTAAGAAATTCTCTTTCTCTTTTCAGAGTAAACTAGTGTCTCTATAAGTGGGATTTATAATTCTCTTAATACGAAATATAATTGAGACGAGGTCTTGGTAGCACGCAGAGATGTTTAATACTCACTGGACCACCTGATGGTGATGTCGTTTCACCGAGTCGTCATACACGCTTGCCAGTCGGAAATAAAACACAAGGTATATTAGAAGTGGTCCCACATACTGAGTCAGAAATACCTGGGAGGGAAGCACAGACATTTCCTATCATGTTGACATGAAAGATTCCTGAAGATCAGTAATATTCTTTGTACTGTATATGCAATGACATACAAGTGACATCCAGCAAGCAAACATTGTAAAACTTCGTAAGTAGAGATGTTGTAAACAGAGCTAATGTGAATACTTCATTTATATGTCAAGGAGGGCATGTAGGCTCTTATTACCATCGTTGAACTCTACTTCACAATATAAGGAACGTCCCCATGGTTTCTGTAGTCACTTCTAAGTTTATCAAATAAAAGCATATACATGTGTGAATTGTAGTTGTACAGTAACTCAAGACCAGTCTGTGACTTCATATGACCAATGAAAAAAGAGCTGCTACTGTACATAAATATTGAAAAGTGGACACGATTTCAATTAACCCTGACTTCTATTTATTTTTTTGCAGAGATAAAATAACTTGTTGAGGCATGCTGGTATTCACCGTGCTCCAGCCAACCTGCCTGCCCAGGTCAGTGGAATACATGGTGAGCAGGGAAGAGGAAGCGATATTTCTCAGCACACAGTCATCTTTCAGGAAAGGGCCATCTGGAGAGAGAAACACAAAAAGAGGGGGGAAAACACAGTGAAGAGAAGCGGAATCAAAGAGAGAAAGCACAATGTCTGTGTTTGAATCCACAGTTCATAAGCCAAGGGACATAGCAGCAGAAACACTGACCTTTCATTTTTCATTACCCAAAAGTTTGCAACAATTGAAATTATTGTCGAGCAAAATGTGTTAAATTTGAGCAGCAACGTGAGGCATTTAAAGAAGCTGCAACCGTGAATCCATGTTTATTATGATCCTTTCAGGCTCAATAGCCCTACGTTAGATCATTCCGACTTCAATCAATCAAAACTAATAGATTTTTATTAGATTGCGCGCATCCCTTTCCAAATAAATATATTGTATATGGCTCCATTATTTCATAGGCACTCAATTTATTACTATAATGTCTTTTTCAGCTTTTATTAAGGACAGAATTTCCAACAAACAGGACGGAACAAGTACAACGTAATAATAATGTCCAAACAAGACGCACCGTTACAAACACAATTGTGAAATTTACTGTAACAAAGTGATATGAAATCATTGCTGAAATTCTAAGAATAATAAAACACATAAAATAATAAAATAAAAGTTGCCACGCTGTTGAAATTGCTCACTCTTAAGTTCCAATTGGCCCAGCCAATAAAGTGGTCCACAGTATATTTAAAATAGTCTACTTCAGCCAGAAGTGAGATATTTTCTCATAAAATGGCAGATGCTCCACGGTAATGCAGCTGAAACCTCAGGAGGAGGCAGATAAATAAATTCAGTTTCCACTGACTTAGGAGGACATGCTGAGCTGTTATGGTGGGCAGAATTAGGCAGCCCGGTTGATAGGAGCTGAGAATGTAATCCTTGAGACGTTCAGTCGTGTCTTAATTGTACTGAAGAGTATGCATTAGAGTTTGAAGAGTATGCATTAGAGTTTGAAGAGTATGCATTAGAGTTTGAAGAGTATGCATTAGAGTTTGAAGAGTATGCATTAGAGTTTGAAGAGTATGCATTAGAGTTTGAAGAGTATGCATTAGAGTTTGAAGAGTATGCATTAGAGTTTGAAGTCAACAAAGGTTATTTTTATTATCTTTAAATCGAGGGACTGCCATGCTTTCAAATGACAACAGATGCAATGTTAATGTCCAAAATCCTAAGTATTTAATCTGTGATACTGGCTGAATTAATTAGCAAATGTTAGAAATCTAGAAAAGACTTCAAATCTTCCTGTGGTATGGACCTATGGATCTATGGACCTATGGCTCTATGGACCTATGGATCTATGGACCTATGGATCTATGGACCTATGGATCTATGGACCTATGGATCTATGGCTCTATGGATCGATGGACCTATGGCTCTATGGACCTATGGATCTATGGACCTATGGATCTATGGACCTATGGATCTATGGACCTATGGACCTATGGACCTATGGCTCTATGGATCTATGGACCTATGGACCTGTGGACCTATGGCTCTATGGACCTATGGATCTATGGCTCTATGGATCTATGGACCTATGGACCTATGGCTCTATGGACCTATGGCTCTATGGACCTATGGCTCTATGGACCTATGGATCGATGGACCTATGGCTCTATGGACCTATGGACCTATGGCTCTATGGACCTA
>JACXGM010000747.1:20551-65357 GCA_016801145.1 Umbra pygmaea | reverse complement strand
AGTCCACGAGATACACGTTGTCATTCAACAAGTCTTGTATATTTTGGAGTCCATGAGATACACGTTGTCATTCAACAAGTTTTGTATATTTTGAAGTCCATGAGATACACGTTGTCATTTAACAAGTCTTGTATATTTTGGCATAGATAAAAAGCACAGACTCAGGGCCTACGTGTTTTCCCTGGCAGGTCTTTGTGAGAAAAGACTATATAGTGTAAATGAACCCTAATAACTGCTATCCTGCAGCAGACTTGTTGGTGTCGCACATAAACTGTCATCGTTATCACACAAAGACCAACTAGATGTTGGTTTGTTTATTTATTCGCTACTCATTATTACTTCACAGGCTCATTATAGCTGTTGCTGTATTATGGACAGTCAAGTGTCATCATAGGTTCACTACTGACTCAGGCAGAGGTATGTCCAGGTCTCCAGTTACCCACTTTCTGTTCATGCCGCCTCTAACTCGCCACCTTTTAAAGAGAAGAGCACAGCCAGTGAAAGGGATCAGAGAGGAAGACAGTCCAGTTTGAGGCCATAGTAGGGGGCTATCCCTGAAGACCTGGCCTGGCTGGGTCCACTGTGATTAGGCGACTGGCTCCCAGATACTGAGGAAATGACTCATCTTTACCAAGGGACCCCAAAGGTGCCCTGGGGCTAATTGACTATGAGACAGTCCACCACACTTCTCAGATGCCAAAACCAGCTAAACAAACACATTAATTATGTATATCTGTCCAGGTTTCCACATGGCCTCCGTTGTTAGTTTGGACCTATGGAGATATAACATACCAATGCAGCTTGTTTGGAGAGTCTTATCCATATTCTCATGACAACAAACGGAAAGCATTCGCACTCAGTCGACTTTATCTTAGGAGAGTATACGTTGTTTTCGAAAAGGAATGTTCAATTTCCTTGGATAGATGTGACAGATTTGGCTTAAATGAGAAACACTGGAGATTGACTGTACCAGGTCTGTAGCAGCTCTATAATGGCATTGAAACCACTTTGTCTGACAGTCACGTCTGTGGTTCAGGAAAAGAAGGTATAAATTGTTTTTTCCCCCTTGGACTCTCGAGGCTGCTCCAGAGGTAGACGAAAGACATGTTGACTGGAATAACTTCCTGTTTCCCTGTGTTGTTTGCAGGAGAGTCCATTAAACCGATGCCTGTTCCCCGAAGCATTCCGGCGGTTAACCCAGCGATTCTGAGCGCCACTCAGGAAGGTGAGTAGTAAGGCCAGGACATGGACAGCATAGTGCCCCCTTTCCTTCCTCCAGGCACCCTGGCACTCACCTTAACCAAAGCACAAATACCCCCCCGCCACAACTCGTGTCCCACAGACTGCGGTTTGAAAACAGCGATTGAAGTTTTACAGCCGGGAGGCCCTGCAAATCATCTGAAGTGGCTGTGATGAGATGCCGCCCCCCAGGCTGTGAGGAGCCCTGGGATGGGGGGTGATGGAGGCTGGCACACGGCAGGTCGCCTCATAAAAGCTTTTATGAAAAACAGACTCTGAGGTCTCATTTTCCAACACTGGTGGGAAAAATATGGCCACAGACAAACTCAAATAATCACAGTCTGTGGCTGATGAAAATTACTACAATACTAATTGCAGTGTCACAGAAATGTATCCTTAATAAATGTTAAACGACAGAAAGCAGAATACATAGTAGAGAGGTGATAATTACATGGCTAACTCTGCTGGTGCCAAGGCAGCGATGTTACAGTGTGCATGTGCTGTTTGGAGGAAACGTTAATGAACACACTAACGCAACTGAAACATGTTCTTTGCTTAAAGTCTATAGAATAAATGTGTGCAGGATTAACAGAAAGCAGACCACCCCAGTATTTGACCTCATTTAATTATTTTTGAGTGTGGTTGATTTGGAATTTCTGTGGATATTGAAGCTCTACGCTAAACCTCAGAGTCAAGTTTCAGTAGTTCCTTTACTAAGCCAAGCAAAAATAAGAAAAAAACGAATGAAAATGTGTCACTACATTGACATTCTCTTTTTCTGTTTGATAAGACCTTAGGAAAGGTTTTTTTGAAAACCGTTAAGAGCACAGAGTTGGTATGTGAACATGTATCTTGTCCCAAGAGACTTACAGTTCAGAGGGTTCTATAACGTTTCTCAGATGCAGTAGCTTTTGGTAGTGGCATATTTTGAAGGGCCTATCTAGTAAAATGACCAGAATGCCCACAGGAATTTGCCCACCAGCATCTGGCTTTACTTAATGAGTATTCAGTCTTCCCGACATCAGCCTAACTTACCTTCCCATGTAAATGGATGGTGGTAAATAGGAGCTTTTTGTGGCAAGCCACAAATAATATTATGCTATGTGTCTAAGGCACAAGTACTATTTGCCTTAAGTGTCTCTGTTTTTGAAAATGCAAGATTGGGTGATATACAGAATCATAATTTCAGTATGAAAGCATATATCGTGAATGAGGTTATTCTTGTAATATGTATTGCATGTTGCCTCTTTAAAGAGCTGCAAAACCTCATTTTATTCAGTGTTCACATAAATTGGCATTATATGACAGTATTGCTGATAATTGTTTGTGATTGGCTGAAAGAGTTCTAGAATGCAAATCATTTTCTGATACACAGCATTGTTGATGTCTATGGGACAGATGTAGAAAACACCTATGCATGATGAAAAACCACACAAAACCACTATATTTAGAAAGGGACTAATGTTGACAATTTTGGAGGCATTCATCCGGATTATACCACATTCTCCAACAAACAACAACATAAGCAAACCTAAACTATACGGTCCAGTTCCGAAGAAGTTGGGATCGTATGGAAAATACAATATGGAAAAAGTCATTTGAAAATTATATTCACCCTGTACTACATTGAAAACACATTATTAACACTTGATGTTTTACTTTGTGAATTTTATTAATTTTTTCAATTATACACATTTAAAATCTGATGACTGCAACACACTCCAAAAAGGTCAATGCAGTTTACTGATTGTGTGTTCATTTAAATTTTTAATTAGTGAATTCATGTTTTTTGCTGGATGCAGATGTGATTGCCATTCTTTCGATTACTTCACTTGGACAGGAAAGTTTGTCTGTGTTGATTGCTAGAAGCTGATGATAAATCTGGTAGGATCACATTGTAGGTTATTGTAAAGTTTGTTTGGTTCGATATGTTTTGAGTTTGGGGGAAATAAGTAATCTGTGACAGGCTAGCATTGACCCAGACAATTAATGGCCAAGTGAAGTGGGCTCATGTTCTCAAAAGAACATCTAATTCTCTGTCCCGGCAGGTGACGTGCGCCTCACACCGGAGGACTTCACGAGGGCTCAGAAGTACTGCAAATATGCTGGCAGTGCCCTGCAGTATGAAGACGTGGGTACGGCGGTGCAGAATCTGCAGAAGGCCCTCAAGTTACTTACCACAGGCAAAGAATGAGAGCCATTGTCCCCTGGCGTCACTGTATCGCTGATCTGGTTCTGAAGAACTGAGAAAGCATTAGTCTGTACAGCAGCTCCAGCTGTACCCATCAGAAGAAAGCAATTCTCTCCCAGTCTTCAAATCACTGTGAACAACAATGACATCTGTGTCTCCATTTTGGACTCAGACTATGGAGCTTCCAACATTGCTGTTCACAGCTAAATTGAGGCGTTCACTAAAGACTTCCAGGACGTTCTTAAACAGAGCATCCATCCTTTGATAGAATATTCCTTGCCATTGCCTATACATGCAACTGACTATGACCTTGTAGGTTTTGGTTGAATGCTCAGAGTTTGTAATCTGTTTAAACACTAAAGGTTTCTTTGATCTAAAATGCAGTTGCCCAATGCTTCAGTAAACCTTTCATATCGTATAACATTGTTATTGGGCAGAATTTGTTCCCTTTCCGGTTTTCAATACATTATCTATTTATCTTTTTTCTGAAAGCTCTGTATCGAAACAGTGAATAAATGTTTTAAATTGATTTGTTGTTGACATGTTTGCATACACTGACACTGCTGCTTTAGTACACAGAGCTGTAGAAACAAGCCAGAGGAAGATGTGTTCAAGGTTTCTTTGATTGTTGATTGCCTCTTGGGGAATGGAATAGCAAAAAAAAGGATTGGGCCAGTCCCATACGCATAAGACAGGTCCTGGTCAAACACGTATGAGTGCTAATTTAACCGCACCATACAGGACGCACGAGTACTTCCCTTACCTTGACATTTAAACTGTTATTTGTCATCTTTGAGTTTTCGATCAGTCTATCCTCAAATATGCATGTTTCTGTTTTCAGTAATTTTCCATTCACACTCCCTTGGTTGTGTAGTTAATTTCTTTCTAGAGTATGAACTCCACTGTTATAAAGAAAACTGCTCATTGTGGATTTATTTGCAAAATGCTGTTAAACTAGGAAATATTAAAACATGTTAGTGCAACATCACTGTGACCAGCTTTTCATTAAATGTAGCTTAGTTTGATAGACTATGCAGCTTTTCTGCATATTAGCACTTATTTTTTCGTAACAGCCATCCTTGTGTATTCAAATATGCTGAAACTGGGCACGTTCATGAAATTAAGGAAAGGCTTGAATGTGAAATTTGGCAATTTGAGGATGAGACAAATAACAGATTTATAATTGATCTTGATGAACTCTGGCTGCATTCCAGTAGGCACTGAAATGAAATGCTTGAAAATAAAATTTGAAAGAACTACAAGATATCTGACTAACATTTGTTTCATTTGTCCTGCATTTATCAAATCGCCTAGTGTTGAATCACACAACTGAGCACGTTGTTGATTAAATCAGTCAGGTGTTAGTGTTACACTTTGTAGGTAAGTGAGTGGCCATGAATACCAACTCTGGTGGGTTGTGAAACTAAAAAACCCAGTCTGAAGTAGCCCAAGCTGTCAGTGACACTAAAGGATGTGACCATTGGGGTCCTGAAGAAACAGTAACAGTAATAAGAGTACACACCATGTCCCCTGACAAACAAAAGATAAAACAGTGATACATATTGCCTAGGTTGGTCAGACAACATGGCAGCATGGTTTGCTTGCAGCCTAATACTATTTCAGCACCACACATTTCTTACACTTTTTTAGGAAATTATAAATTGCCCCAAAATGTATCGTCAAATAATGTATATTGTTTACTGTCTATAATTATATTTTTAAATGGTTCACCATTGATTTTACTCCGAGGTAACCTTGATTAGTTTTCCATTTCATGAAGCTCATTGTATTTCATAAAATGCCTTTTTCCTTTAGGGTTAGAATGGTGATTGGGCTTTCATCGGGACTAAATGAACTAGCAACATTACAATTTGTTATTTTATCCTTTTGATGGACATGTTTGTTTAGACAAATTTGGTGGATTCCTTCTACATAATATGTAGACTATTATTTATTCTATCTTTTAGGATAATGGTGGAGAAAAGTCCCACGTCCGTTGAAATAGGTCATTCTCTGTGAGCCTGCGCAGCCATATCTACATTTGTGCACTCTGCCCTGTTTTATCATAATAAGGATTTCATAGGTAGCATGAGAATGTTCATTGAGTATTTCTGCAGGAGCAAGCCATTAGAAGGCTAGCTGAAATAAACCACAAACTAGCAACAGAAGGACTATTTTATATGCTGTGGACACCCAAAGCTCAAAGGTGTTTAAGCTATCCAATCTTGTTGAGATTTATCAGTAAGGTACTGTAGATCCTTACCATTGGTCAAAATTGGTTTATTAGGGGATTTTACTGGTTAAAACTTTTATATATTTTATTGGCCATAAGGTTTTTAACGTACAACTATTTAGTCCTCATTTGGACCTCTATCTGACCAGTCATATTTCTGTCCACCGTGTTATGAGCTACAGTGGGGAGAACAACTATTTGATACGCTGCCGATTTTGCAGATTTTCCTACTTACAAAGCATGTAGAGGTCTGTAATTTTCATCATAGGGACACTTCAACTGTGAGAGACGGAATCCAAAAAAAAAATCCAGAATATCACATTGTATGATTTTTTAATAATTATTTGCATTTTATTGCATGAAATAAGTATTTGATCACCTACCAACCAGTAAGAAGTCCAGCTCTCACAGACCTGTTAGTTTTTCTTTAAGAAGCCCTCCTGTTCTCCACTCATTACCTGTATTAACTGCACCTGTTTGAACTTGTTACCTGTATAAAAGACACCTGTCCACACACTCAATCAAACAGACTCCAACCTCTCCACAATGGCCAAGCCCAGAGAGCTGTGTAAGGACATCAGGGATAAAATTGTAGACTCGCACAAGGCTGGGATGGGCGACGGGACAATAGGCAAGCAGCTTGGTGAGAAGGCAACAACTGTTGGCGCAAGTATTAGAAAAATGGAAGAAGTTCAAGATGACGGTCATTCTCCCTCAGTCTGGGGCTCCATGCATGATCTCACCTCGTGGGGCATCAATGATCATGAGGAAGGTGAGGGATCAGCCCAGAACTACACGGCAGGACCTGGTCACTGACCTGAAGAGAAGTCATGTTGAGAAGGTCATGTGGTCTGATCAGACAAAATTAGAGCTTTATGGTCTAAACTCCACTCACCGTGTTTGGAGGAAGAAGAAGGATGAGTACAACCCCAAGAACACCATCCCAACCGTGAAGCATGGAGGTGGAAACATCATTCTTTGGGGATGCTTTTCTACAAAGGGGACAGGATGACTGCACCGTATGGAGGGGAGGATGGATGGGGCCATGTATCGCGAGATCTTTGCCAACAACCTCCTTCCCCCGGTAAGAGCATTGAAGATGGGTCGTGGCTGGGACTTCCAGCATGACAATTACCCGAAACACATAGCCAGGGCAACTAAAGAATGGCTCCATAATAACCATCTCTAGGTCCTGGAGTGGCCTAGCCAGTCTCCAGACCTTATCCCAATAGAAGATCTTTGGAGGGAGCTGAAAGTGAAGTCGGTTTTGCTCAGCGACAGCCCCGAAACCTGAAAGATCTGGAGAAGGTCTGTATGGAGGAGTGGGCCAAAATCCCTGCTGCAGTGTGTGCAAACCTGGTCAAGAACTACAGGAAACGTATGATCTCTGTAATTGCAAACAAATGTTTCTGTACCAAATTGTGAGTTCTGCTTTTCTGATGTATCAAATACTTATGTCGTACAATAAAATACAAATTCATTATTTAAAAATCATACAATGTGATTTTCTGGATTTTTGTTTTGGATTCTGTCTCTCACAGTTGAAGTGTACCAATGATAAAAATGACAGACCAGCTGTAATTTGTGATAGCAGTGTATCAAATACTTGTTCTCCCCACTGTAAATAACGTACTGGTGATGTTTAATGACTCATCATAATCTGGTAAAGACTATCAGACTACAGTGCCCACTGCCTATTGTAAAAAACTGCAGAGAATGATTTTGGGTATTGAACATTAATTAAATGTCTATTTCTTTCCTTTGGCACTACTTTAAGTTTAAATCTGCAGCCTATATGTAAATGTAAATTGAAGAAAGAAATGGTTAAAGCAAACCTACATCAACATTTTATTTTTGCACATCTGCATCACTAGTCAATTGTTTAATAACTCATCTAATTGTAATAATACATTGGATTTAAAAGCACCTAAAAAAAACACCTTTAAAAAAATCCAGGCATGCTGAACAGCAATAAAAAATAAATAAACAGTAATTAAATTAAAACATCTATAGCTGAAACATCCATTCCACAATATTTTAAGATTCTAGAGTCTAAAGCCTGCAACAATGTCGAGCTAGAATGGATACTGACTTCATACACTCTTTTCTCTGAGGTGTCTAGGTTAGTATTTTCTCTCTTATTCTATTGTGTCTAGATGTTGGGCCCGCCCTGCAACATCATTGGATGTCCCTGTGCAGCTCTGGTTTGATTGACAGTTTTGTTAACCGTACTTCCTCCCCTTTACCGAACCATACATCATATACTTTGGTGGACATTCCCTACCTGACGCTACATAAGAAAATGCCTGCCATGGTGGAGCTAGTGAATGTTGTGCAGTGTAAGGGCTATGTGTTCACAGGGTTTTGGTACATGTCAGAACTCTGTCAGCGGAGTTCTGGATGTACTGAAATCTAGCCAGGGCTTTTTTTGACACCCCAAATACATTGCATTAGTCGTGGCATGATGTAACAACAGGATAAGGATCTATGCTGCTGGTTTTTGTTGGACAGAGTCTGGAAATGTTACCTAAGTGGAAAACACACCTTTTATGATGTGGGCTTAAAGGAGAGAGTGAGGTCTAAGATGACACCCAGTTGTCAGAACTCAGAGTATGGGCAGATGGAGCATCCTTCAATGGACATCACAAGATTCCCCCCTCTCTTAAGAAGCTACCAGCACGATTTATGTTTCTTTGCTTTTGAGTTTTTGATGTTCAAGGTGCAATTTAATGATGTAGTAGAATGTCCCAGTACTGAAATATTGGTTTACTACTATATATATTTAACAGTACATGCCTCTTAGACAGAGTTGATCACAGACGGGGGAGGAAAGAGTTGGGTTTGGAGTGGATGTATATCTGGGGCTCATCTGCATAGGGCCCAGGGGTCAAAGCACAGCACCTTGAGGCATATGCTTCTGGTCAGCTAGATAGGATCAGAACCAGTCATGGCCAGTTCTAGATATGCACAGGATAGTTTCCATTCCGGATGGTGTGGAAAATTGTGATTAAAAGCAGTCAGTTGCAATGAGGAAGTCAATGATGACGTTGACAATGTCAGTCTCAGTGTTGCGCTTGGCTCTGAACCTCGATTGGAGAAGTTCATATAGGTCATAAATTAGTCATCTATAGACATCACATGCATTGAAGGTTGGTGACACAATATAGAAATTCCATCAATGACCACGGTGAAGTGTTAATGGATGGGTCATATCGCCTGTGAGATGTTCAAAGGAGAACATTTGTGAAAGAAACTTACTAGTTGAAGTTTGGTTTTACCTTTATGTTACCAGGCAAGTTGACTGAGAACACTTTCTCATTTGCAGCTACAGCCTGGGGAGAAGTGGGGGGGGACAGGATGAATGAGCCAATTTATAGATAGTGTTGATTAGTTTACCATGATGGTATGAGGGCCAGATTGGAAATTTGTCCAGCACACCAGGGTTAACACCCTTACTCTTACAAATAGTGCCATGGGATCTTTAGTGACCACAGAGAGTCAGGACACTTGTGTAACATCCCATCCGAAAGACGGCACCCTACACAGGGCATATGTCCACATCACTGCCCTGGTGCAATGGGAAGGATCTTTAGACCAGAGGGAAGAGTGCCCCCTACTGGCCCTCAAACACCACTTCCAGCAGCACTGGTCTCCCATCCAGGGAATAACCAGGCCTGACCCTGCTTAGCTTTAGAAGCAAACCTGCAGTGCAATACAGGGCTCAATGCTGCTGATGCAAGAACTATGTTGAGTTTAGCCTACAGCTTAGAGAAAAAACAGCAACTTGCCCCTTTGTGTGTTCCTTCAGTAAGGTGCTCAGGGCATATTTTAGGACTTTCATAAAGTCATGAAGGCACACATCAACCTGCGTAGGGGTATTTTAATGTATGGTCTCCTTTGCTAATTATTTAGATAAGTTAGAAGTTAAGCAAGAAAGAGAAACAATAAAGTATATCTACAACCTCAATTGCCTAGGTAATAATACAGCTTTCTTACCATACCAAGGCACCTACAAACTTTTGGCTGAATAGCTGCACAAGCTCGGCGTCCTTGCATGTTCTTTTAATTCATTCAGTCTCATCATCTGGGTGGGGTGGTAAGAAATATGGCATTGCTCAACTACATAGAGTACTTCACCTTTAAACTGTGCACATAGTTAGTTTTAGGGAGAGGCTGATAGGGCCAACAGGTAAGAAAAGCTACATTTTTGTACCAATCTAGGATTTTACAAAGCTGCCTTAAAGAAACCAATCTACAATGAGATAAAACACGAATTTAAAATGAAACACAAAACTTGACTTTGGATTTAAAGAGATTTTCTGCTGGGCTGAATAGATCACTGTGTGTAGCCATGGACTGTTCCAGGCATTAGGCCTATATCTATGTTATATCTGTCTTTTCAAAACAGTTTAAGAGAAACAAGTATTGTGAGCTCAAGGAAACAATGTTTTTTTTTCACCCGGTAAAATCTGGGATTAGACCCAGTGACCTTTTGATTACAGGTTTAACCATCAGGTTATCTGCCACCTCTTCATTTAGGGAAGATAAATAAAGATAATCTGAATTTAATTGAGAGGTGTTGAGAGGCACGTACAGGTCAAAATTGATGCGGTCAAATGTAAATATGGTCTGTCAAACAGCAGGTGACAGAAGGAAATGGATAATGTTTTCTGTTTTCAATAAGATAAAGCACTAAATAATGTTTTATTTAGTATAAAAACATGACATTTTTTAAAACGATGGACATTACCTAACGGAACCTCTATGACACTGTCAACTTGTCTGTATTTTCTTTAATATTCAAGAGACCTTAGTAACTGTTAAAGTAAAGACAATGTATATATTGTATATACCGTATATTGCAGTAATTTAATACTTCATGTGAACTTCTCAATCAAATTTGCTTGTAGGTTCCTGAATGGTACAGAAGTCCCTATAGGTTTAAAGGACTGTAGCAGTGTCACATTTAAAAGCAATTCATGACTTCTGTTCTATTTATTAGTTGATGATCTTCCCTGAGGTTTTAAATTTAGTTATTTTAAGATATGTTGTGTAACATGAATATAAGTAGGCCTATATGTCATTGCTTGATGGAACATGTTATGATGTTTAAACAACTGAATGAGTTTTTAGGGTACTAGAAATCAATCATACAGAAATGTCCCTCAAAAACACAATTAACTGACATCTTAATTAAGATTAATCTGAAATTGATATCTGGGAATAGAATTCCTGTCCAGACTAGCAAAAAACGTCATCACGTGGCCTATGACCATGCAGCTGCCTCTTAAATTGAAAACAAATTATAATCATAAACATTTATGACAGGCATGTCAAACGTATTGCATCACTAAACCTAATAGCTCAGAATACAATGAGAAACAGAGGAAACAAATGTAGAAGTCCAGTTATTCAGTTGTAGAATGGGATACAAGCTATTTCAGCACAGTTTCTTAATTCCCGGGACTTTATGCCTTTTACTTGCCGTTAGTTTAGGGTGGGGCGCCAGAAGGAGAGAGAACGTACTCTAGATGTACAAGGACAACGTCCTAAACCGTAAAAACGCTTTGCTGTCTTCAAGCATCTTGCGCGACGTGGAACAGGTTCATCAAGCGATATGAGTAACCGGATAAGAGTATGTTTTTCGGTTTTATACTAAATGGTTATTAGATGAATACAACTTAAAACATTATCGTGACACGAATTTGAAAAAGTTGCCCAAGTTTTCCAATAGTACACAAGTCAAAAGTCAGACGAGACAAGAGGAGAATGACTCTTCAAGGAGACCAGCTTTCTCTCCAATAAGATAATGTAAGTTATGAGTTACTTTCCTTTACCGATTTTGACAAAGGATTTACTTTCTCTTTTTAAATGGAAACTCTCCAATATTCTAAGAATTGAACATACTTACTTACTGTGGTAGTTTGTGTTAGTAGACTTGTTGAGATTTATTGTGATAAAACTAAACTTTAACAACATGTTCTACATTTATCTGCTTATTTCAAAGCTTGGTCTGCTGGTATAAGTATAGTAATACTTGCTTTGAAGGTCCAATGGCAATAAAAATGATAACAAAAACAAAAGTAAAATCACTGTTTAGACAAGAAGATCAACGATGGGGCTGGAAAAATTTATCCACTCAAATTCGTAGACTGCTATAGATGCAAGGCCATCCATGATTTCAAACGGAGATGATGTGGTTTACTGCAACACTTAGACAGTTTAAGTTAGATTCATAATATATATGTACACCAACAACACAAATTAACTGTAACTAACTGTAATCGATAATTACAATAAAATCTGAGAAACAACTATTATCGAAAACACATCCAAAAAGTTCTTTATTTTATCTTGTCGACATGTTATATTCACCCAAAAGAGATCAAGCTAAACTAATCTATTTACATTTTTTATTTACTTGCTATAAAAAGGTTTCAGAGCTTTTATTTGAAATAAGAGACATGATGTTACGTTTTTTACATATATAATTATGTAAATATAGTATATAATATATCACAGATTTTGTCGCTGGGTAGTAACATGTGAAAGTTTAATCTTTTGTAAATTCTACCAGTCAAACGACTGCTTCTTGCTAATAATGCCATTGATTAGGTACCCAGTACCTGAAAAACTTTCCATAGGTCAATAGTACTGGAGAAAAGAGAGGCAACAAGTATATTCACTACAAGCATTCTATTTTAATCTGGCATTAAAACGTCATACTAGTACAAATACACTATTGATCTCACAGATAATGGCCAGAGCTCCTCCAATTTATTTCAGTAATTGTAATATGATATATCTGGCCTTAAAATGTCAGATCTGTACTGTCTACTTCAGACGTTTCCATGAAAGCATCTTTTCCATGCACATTATTGTGAATGAATGCATACACATATTCTACTGAGCATATGTTCAGTTACAGGGCTGGGTTTTATTTAGAATGTTACTACCCACCAGCATATGACATGTTGATACTAATGTGGTTGCGCGGGGTAGAATCAAACTGGGGGTGCAAACATGTTTTTGCACCTCAACTTTCCTGTCTTCAGATTATCATAATCCATGGTATCATTTGTCAAAAGAAAGGTTCAGCATTTAGCATCCTTAAATTGTATTCTTGATCTTAATACCATCATAAAGATTGTTATTTTCATTCATTTATCTTTTAACAAAGAGTTTTCAGCAGCGTTTAATGTTGTGCGGACTCCCAACAAACATCAACAGAGGCTGCAATAACACCCAAGTACATCATTTTCATTCGTAAAATCTTTCGGATATCTCGAAAAGACATCGGGTCATTCAAAACGTAACACTACAGATAGTTCTCTTCCAAGTATACTGTCTTGTTTACCTTAAGCAGAGCACTTTCATACACTAGATGACAGCCATTACGTGTTGTCAAAGCACCCATCTGGTACAATGGGTGATGATGTTCAACATACCTGCTGACATACAGTATCATTATGCAGGCTAAGTCAGACCAATCTGACTTTTCCTTTTAGCCCAAGCTTGTTGAATTGTGGAGAGTTCCGCTAGTCTAACTTCATGCACCCATTTTTCTTCTGAAGTACAATCAATAATTGGGAAATTAGTGTTTGATACTCGCATTGGTCTTATTTTCTCCTTCGCTTGTTGTTCACAACCTAGAACAATGTTATTCAAAAGTTGTCACAAGCCGAACATTTACAGACTGAGCCCACAGCTGCCGGCCAGTTCCATCTGGTCCCAAAAGTATAACTCATCTGACAAGACAGAAAATGAGATGTTGTGAGATGAAGTAATAGGGAATCTGTTGAAGGAAAGATGAATAGCCTACACTAAACCTACCGCAGGTGGTGAGATTATGTCCTCTACTAAACTGGGGGATTTAATTAAAAACAAATTATCTGGTTGCCTTATCCTATAACAGCACACTGTGACACTAAACCACAGATAAATGTTTGGCAATAATAAGAACCTTTCTACTAATTCAACTTTTGAAATTACTACCCATATTAAGTTAGGCTACTAAATACTGCCCATTGTTTTAATAAAAGTGCTTAGCAACAGTGGATTTAATGGACATACATTATGTACAATGATTCTTCACCCTAACCACTAGATGAAGCAAAGTCTGTATGCTATCTGACCCAATGATCTCTGTCTGCTTGTTTGACATACTTATTTGCATATTTTAAGTGAAACAACACAAAACAATGAACACATTTTCTATATGGGCTGGAATTCAATGAATTTATGTAATAAGTGAACAATTCACTACTTATCTCTTGCCCTAATGCTATGTATGACATAGAAATAAGATGTGATCGACTTTGCTCCATGTGCAAATGCTTTTCAAAGTTTTGAAAGGCTTCTGGGCACTCTACAAGACTACATTTAGTTCCGACTTAATGAAGTTATTTTATGTTGCAAATTCAGGTTTTGATATTATGTTGGTACTAGGCGTAATTTGTCTATTATGTTGTAGGTTTACTTTATATTATTAAGTATTTTGGTCCTTTATGTCTTGCTTTAGTTTTAGTTTACATTGATTTTACTAGGCAAGTTGACTAAGAATATATTCTTATGTTGGCACATAATCAACTGTGTGAATGTATTTCAGATGGCTCAGTGGGTAGGGATTCAGACCTGTAGTTGGGAGGTTGCTGGTTTGATTCCCCACTGTGCCTTTTACACTACCATATATTCCAATACACTCTAAAAACAAATGGTGCTAAAGAGCACTAAAAGTGGTTCATTGGCTTGTAATCATAGGGGAACCACTTTAAGTGCACCTATCTTAAAAAATGTTGCTATGTAGAACCATAAGAGGTGCCATATAGCACCATAACCACCGCAAAGAACCCCTGAAGAACCGCTGAAGAACCATTTGTTTTTAGAGTTTAGCTTTCAGCAACATCCGTTCGAGCTGACGTTGGGACGATAGACACCATTGTAGTGTGTAAACTTGCGGGTCTCTCCAGAGGTAGTGCACGAAATATCCCACCTGGGGCTTTGCTAACAGTCCAGAAGAAATGTGTATTGAGGAGAAATTGTTCACTGTAAGTCAATGGGCTGTGCTGGTTTCTGAGCTAAGTGCTCCGGCACCCAGCTCAAGACATCTTGAATGACACTCCCACAATTGCGGGATTGCGATCTGGAGACGTGACAGTGTAAATACATAAAAACAGTATGGAAAGTAGCTCGAGCGAATTCATAAATGTTGCTGAAAGCTATTGGAATTTATGGTAGTGTAAAAAGAACCCTTAACCCTAAGTTGCTCCAGGGGATGTCCCTCTACTTACTGAAGTCCGAGAGTGTCTTTTAAATTACGAAAATGTAAATATAACAAATGAAATTCTCGCATTGCCTGACAAATTCTTGACAAATTCCCGAAAAACAGCAAACAAAACACATAGACTCTTGGTTTTAATTGAGAGGCAAGAGGCAGGCACATATTAACTGTTATTTAATAAGAAAAGGCAGGTGCAGAACCAAACCAAAGCAAAGTGGGGCAAAGGCAAAAACAAAACTTCAGAAACCCAAAAGTGGCACAACACGGCCAATAGTAAAAAAAACGTTAGGAACCAAAACACGCTGACAGAAAACACAATGATCAAATGAGGAATGAGGGAAACAGAGGGACTTAAATACGTGTACTGATGAACTAAGTTGAACCTGAGTGAATAATAAGACAAGACAAGGCCATGAGATAAGCGAGAAATTATTTTTTGATTGATTGCCCAGGAGAGACAGAAAAGACGGCATGAAAGGGGAACCCTGATATCGAGCCTCGCGATGAAATCAAACCATCGTGCTGAGAGTCTGCTATCTGATGCTGATTATGCTCTCAATTGTCCCTGGCATTGTCATACACTACCTAACATAATCACGTTTTACAAAATAGTTCTCTACCAAACACCTTTCCTAACATGTATGTTTGAATTTTTCTAATTATTATAATTATTCCTTCCTCTGTAAAAAACAAGATTCATATTAATCATCAATTGAATTTGTCCAACAAATAATGAGTGAATTATGAAAAAGTATATACTGTACCCCTTATAGTCAAATCTGGCTCCCAAAGCCAGTTCCATTTCATTTTCTCTTTGCAACTCTCTAATCTAAAACCTAGGTAACCAGGTGAGTGCAATTAATGAGGTAGAACAGAAAACCAGCAGGCTCTGGACCTTGTAGGGTAAGATTTGGGTACCTCTGTTATATACTGTGCAATCTGTCTTTCCATATGTATAATGTTTAGTCATGTTTGTTTAGTTTAAAGTTCATAGATAAACATGGCAATTCTTCACTAATACTATTGTTATTTTAGTGACTGTAAGATAAGAATGTCCGTTTCTCGATGAGGAATATGGAAGATTAGCTTAGGTGTCATGATGAATCCGATGAGCTAAAATTCTGTTGTTGTTGTTGTTTAAATAAAATATGACCATGGAACAAGGCCTTTGTGTGGAGGGTCTAGTCATAGGCCTAATCCATATCACCTTTCTCACTGCTAATTATTCTTCAAGGAAGTTGAATTTGAATTGTGATTCACCCAACATTTTCCAAGGCAGTCCTCTGGCAGGGCTTTGAATTTAAAAGCAGTGAACTTGGGACGACACAGTGAGGTAAACAAGAAAGTGGGCAGACATTCAGGTCCATCATTATTCAATGATGCAGTTTGGTGAATATAGTGAATATCTACATGGCGAAATTTAGATGGTCTTGTGTCTTTCCATACTCCAATGTTGACACTAGGAATAAGGTCAAGCCACCAGGTTAAAAAAAGTCAGTAAATGACAATTTGTTAAGTACAAATAGAAGTCATTATTGTGTCTTTACGAAACTCTGGAAAGCTGTTACGTGTTTTTAACTTCCTTCCAACACTAGTTAGGTCTCAGGGAACACCTAGAGTATTTACTATCAATTAGTTCAGACCAGACAATCTAATGAAGTCAGTGTTTGATGAAGTGTAAAAAGAATCCCTCCAGTTATAGTTTACATCACTAATATTGAAATGAACAGAGAAGGCACTCTTTCCATTCTCCAAAATGGAGGTAGAGAACAGGTCCTCTTGCAGACTCTACCTTGAGTCCATATGAATTCAGAAGTGGCTGACACCTGGAAACCAAAAGAGATACATCCTATATGTCTAGACCCTCACAGATTTGTCTGGACTACACAAACTCAGAAGAAATATGGATCTACTGTGTGTTCTATTTTTATCTACTCTATTATCATAATATTTCTGTTTTCATTCCATGTTCTGGCCCTAAACTTTTGGTGATTTGTAGTCGTTGATTGCTTTGTAAGTGATTCAGCCAATTAGTTTGCGTACACTATCAGATTAGATAAGATTACAGTGAAATGAGGTTGTCTGACTTCCATGTACTGCAGACCTGGATTTTGTCGAAGCCTTGTCATGGTCAATGTTGCATACAATTTTTTTGGCCACTGAGCACGTTATGAGCGTAAACTTAAGTGTTCAGAATTATGTGCAAATTCTGTCACGTTTACAGGAAGCACACGTTTAAACTTAAACTTTCTCTGACCGTCATTAATTTCAATGAATTACAAAAGTTCATGCATGACAATTTATCACATCAATAAAAAAATAAATACACTGCTACTGTACCTTGACCGATACAATCATTCAGTAAATCCTCCAAAGTCGGTCAACTGCTATGTCACCCTACGTAGTGCCAATTCATACAGACTGATATATATTTTGTCCATTATTATTTCTAATTTTACGTTGCGTTCATCCAAGTATATACACAATCAAATACAAGGTATGTGACGTTAATTGGCTATAACTGTCTTGAATGTCCGCGTCCTTTGCCTTAAGACAACACATTGTTGAGCTACATAGCCAATCATCGTATCACTTTACCATACAGTCGGTTTCTTATTCCCGTAAATTCATCCGAGAGCTATACTAACTAGCTAGCTCTAAATGGTACAGATTGAGCAATATTCTGGCCGTTATTATTTTTTATTTTATGTGGCGTTCATCCAAGTAAATACACAAACAAATACTGGGTAGATCATGCTAACCTGCTTCTTTCCTCTGCTAGTGTATACACACTGTAGACCCCCTGATTTTTCGGAATACTGAAGGTATCTGTACACATCGGTCTATGTGAAACGCTGATGATCTAACAAAGATAGAAATAATCTTCTTGGCTGGAGATGATTGAAAGCAAAACATTTAGCCCTGTCCCACTATTTACAACAAACACTTTCTGTCTCTGTTGCCATTGCTGGGCAGTTTCCACAAACACCACCAGTGTGAGTTCACCCTGGGCTCAATGGCTTCACCGGCAGCTGCTTGATTCACCCGGCTTCTCCCTCCATGTATTCCACTGTATTTCTGCCTTGCTGTAATCCAGCTGAAACATGTAGCTATGGTTGTATATTACCATTCAATAACACTTGATCAAAGTTGTCCAGCTCTTTGGGAATTTCATATTTCACTATCTAATTTAGCTCTGTATTTAATGGAAGATTGCAATCCGTAGTATTCTCGAACTCACTACGGAAGTTTTATTCTCCAATCAACTCGATTCAGGGGCGGGACAAATAAAGATCAGGAAGTCAACAAAACACCTCCCCTGAATCTAGCTGTAGTTTAAAAGAATCTCTACAGTGACATAAAAACATAATTGTAGTGAAATTTGGATACTCAGGGTGGCTGAGTTGGGAACTACAGAAGGTGTTTTTAGTGACTTTACATGAGCGGCACAATAATATTGGGATGTTTAGGAGTCTGGAATGTTGCTTTAATTTCTCAAAATTATGTGTTTCATTGTTTTTTAATTGAAATGTGTATATATATTTATTTTTTTCCCTATTTTTACTCATGTGTTTTACATTATAATATGCTTTCTTAGTGTTTCTTTTCCTCTTGCAATTACAACCCTTTGGGCTGGTTAGCATTAAAAATTAGAAATGTTTCTCAACTAATATAGCTGATTATAATTTATTTATAATTTATCATATCATATCATTACTATACATTGTGTAATTCGTTGAGAACAAAATAATGTAACAACAGTCAATGCATACCAAAATCACTAACTGATTTAGGGCTGGATTCAAACTGAAAATCTTTATGAAAACAATTGAAATCATAGGCTGTTCCAAATTGCGTGAGTTTCATCACGGCCACTAATAATGTGACTCAGTAGTGTATATGACCCCCATGTGCCTGTATGCACTCCCGACAATGTCTGGGCATGCTGCTGATGAGACGGCGGATGGTGTCCTGGGGGATCTCCTCCCAGACCTGGATCAGTGCATCAGTGAGCTCCTGGACAGTCTGTGGCGTCAGATGCACCGATACATAACATCCCGGAGGTTCTCAATTGGATTCATTGCCTTGGTCATCCAGGAACTGCCTACACACACTGGCCAAACATTGTCCGGCACCAGGAGGAACCCAGGGCCCACTGCACTAGCGTAAGGTCTGGCGATGGGTCTGATGATTTCATCCCGGGACCTAACAGCATTCAGGCACACCAGTAGCCCGCTGGAAGTCATTTTTTAGGGCTCTGACAGTGCTCCTCCTGCTCCATTTGCACAAAGGAACAGATACCGGTCCTCCTGTCCAGGTCTTCTCATGTAACAGTCTGTCTCCTGGTATCTCCTCCATGCTCTTGACACTGTACTAGAGACACAGCAAGCGTTCCTGCGACAACCTGAATGGGCTGCAGGAACAGCCTCATGCTACCAGTAGTGACAATGACACTAGCAAAATGCAAAACTGAAGAAGAATCAGTCAAAAAGGATAAGGAGAGAGAGGTTTTCTGTGGCCACCACCCTCAAAACCATTCCTTTTTGGGGGTTGTCTTGCTGTTGCCTCTCCAGTGCACCTGTTGTCACTTTCATTTGCACCAAATCAGGTGACATTGTTTCACAATCGCTTACGCCTCCTATCTGGATAGATTGATATCCCTGAAGTTTAATTGACTCTGTGTTATACTGTGATGATTGCGTGTTCCTTTAACATTTTGAGCAGTGTTTATGCAGTAAAAGACATTGAGCTTGTACGAAAGTCTTGCTTTAGACTGGAGACAAAAGGCCTCTTACACGAAAAGATCAGAGGCATCAATTGGTGATCATATTTCTAAAATGTTAGGTCTAAGTGTTTTGAATGGCGTCATGACAAACTGCTGTATTTTGTTTCTTTTCCATCATTATAATGCAGTATTCATGTTTTATTGAAAGAAATAGCATCACTGAAGTTATTGTTTGAACCACATTGACTTCTCTAACTCTGAAATTAATTTCAATGAAATGAAAGAATATAGTGTCATTATGTAACATAACTGCATATTGTTCACTGTGGTCCCTCTTTAATTTTGAAATATGTTTCCATACCACAAACACATCATTCAAATTTGGCACCAAATTGCAGACTGTTCAGAATGACTAAAGATATTGTAAGGCTGTTTATGTTAAAAGTCTGAACTGCATATGCTTCACGTGTTAGACGATACCCAGTAAATCTTTGTCTGAATTTTGATTTGTGATTTGCAGGGAGTCTCACGTCTGTGGTGGATGGTGGCGGTGGAAGTTCCGTAACGTCTTGTGCGGAGCCCTATTTTGGATGTCTCTCCAGGAAATAGGTACACAATCTGATTGATCTATTTATATATTTTTTTTTCTTATGTTTTATATACTGTGAATCATTACATAAAATGTCAATTATAGTTTCATTGTTATTCTGCATTCTTTTGCTATTCCTCAACACTGGGCCTCTTTCATTCTATGGCTGTTTTCCATTTCAGTGATTTTGCTTGCAAACTCCGCCCTCTCATCTATGTATTTCCACTAACACTAAAATTCATTGTTCTACATTTGCATGGTCGAAGTGATTTGTCACCTGGAAATAGAATAGGTGGTACACTAAAAAGCCTAATTAATTACTCACTGGAAAGTGAAAATAATCTCTAGGAAAACATTTGTTGTTACCTTTTTGGATTCACTTTCCCAGTGATTGGTCAGTGTAGAAAAGACAATGAAAGATTTATTACAGTCCATAGAAAATACTATATGGGCAGATGGGGCTTGAAAAAATACATGTAGCAATACCAGTGATTAATAAATTCTCTCAGTATTTGGCCTGGAATGTCATTTTAAAGAACAATGACACTTATACTACCTGCAGGTAATCAATAGAGGAGATTTAAAAGTGTTTTATTAGACTATAGTATCGGACTCTGAAATGGGTGAATGTTTCTCAAATGCTGTCAAGCAAATACATTTCAGTGAGTGTTTAGTTTATTTCCATATTTCATTTTGTCATGTGTGATTTTTGTCTGCAACAAAGTTATTCAAAAAGCTCACAGAAGTAATGAAATATATAGACATATAATTGTCTTTTCACTCAGCTTGAATTGAGTGTGTTTGGCTTATGTGTTTACCACATGGCTGTCCCTGTTGAAGGCACGATCTGCCCTCTACTGTGTTTCGTGCATGTTTGCTTACCTTTATGTTGTCATTAACCTGACTGAATGTTGTCTTTAATGCAGTTAGAGTATGTATCATTTATATATATCTTTATGGAATAATAGTCTTCACTGTATGGGACACGCCATGCTAGCTGTGCTGGTCGTTATTGGCAGGCAGACATAAAGTAGAGTCATTTATAGTTCTGGCCGGTGTTCAGATAGGGCTTGGATCAAATGAGATTCAGTGCCGTGATATTTTTAAATGTTTAGTGCTAGAAAGAGAATCGACAGAGTAATTACACACAGTCAAATAGAACGATTCTCATAGAATCCTGCCCCGTTTAGGAAATTCATAATGCAGTCTGTTATCACAAGAGACAGAACAGGTATGATTATGAATATTAGTGAGCGAGTGTAATTCTGAGATTTTAGGACTATCAATAAAGTTCCATTATGTCGGGCAAAAAAAGGGGAATCCTCATTACTCAGACATGTCAACATCTCATGATTAAATCCACATGGTATTTGGCTCCATGGACTCTCCCATTTGTTTTGTGTTTGTCCCTGTGGTGAGACGCTGCATTCAACCACAAATGAACAGAACGCCAAGAACCCCGACCGATTGTCATTGCACTAAATATCATGCAGTATTATGCAGACAACTGCTTAGACGCTGTATGGATGTGGATTCAACATGGACCAGACAGTCCAAACAAAATATAAGTATATAATTAAATGCGTTATTAAAACTTGACATGGATGTTCCTTGTTCCACTGTGTCCTAGCAACACAACTCGTTTCTGCTTAATGGTGGGGTAATACAGGATAAACAGCATGGGTCATACCCTCCCACTTCTCCTTAGCTATCTCCTGAATTACACATTCAATTGGGCCTCTCATGAAAGAAAGGGATGGGACAGATACCAGCTGAGGAATAGGTAGTCCAGGTGAGCTGCCAGAATTCAGTAATCTGGATTAAACCTGCTCAGAGGTTCTCTATCTGCCCTCTAAAAGGAACTATTTTTAGGTCCTGGGAGTATCGGTGTTTAAAGTCTGGCATTGCATCTCTAAGCACCATTACTTCAACCTGCCCTGTTGCATCGTAAATTAGCTTTCTGATAAAACCTTGTTTTTAATGCACATTCGTCACTGAATCTTTACATTTTTCGTCATGCAACACCATTGTCAACATGTTATTATGTTTTGAGGTTTATTAAAAAAACAATAGGTTTTTGTTTCCTCATACGTTAATTGTGTTCTTCATACTGGAATGTGTTAAACTACAGAAATATATGAATGTCTTTGACAGTCAAACGTATAGGCCTACGCATGCTTTTGTTCCTTACAGTACTGTACGCATTTTGTAGCCTGCAATTATTGAAGATTTTGCAAGTCAGAATGGAAAAGGCTTTGAAACGTGAGAAGGAGATTTGTTTTAATTTAATGTGAAATTACAATCCGGGAGCTGCTGCATGTTTGGTTTGTCAACTGGTCTCCCGCTGAAGCCGGTTATTCATTATGCTGACTGTCACATGGAATTGCCAGGAATAAGTAATTAAGTAAATTGACTTGTCTTAGAAATGGTATTAACATCAAAAGTGACACTTGAAGGCATGTAAGTATGTGCGGTCATGCGCATGTCTGCAGGTGATTCTGATTTATACACTAGACAGGGCAATGGTCAGGCTTAGTGTGTCTCAGAGGACTTAAGCAAGGATATACAACTGGGTAAACAACATCATTTAGCATGTTGTTTTTCCTCCTGCGCACCACACACACCAGTATCTGACAGCATCTCACACACACAGACTACAGTATGTCTATAAAATAACAGGGTGTCCCACTAGCATGGTCCGCTCCAGTGGTGATTTCACTCAAAACAGACCCACTCCAGTTGTCAAACGTTGAATATTACCAGCACTTGTTTATTTAAATCCTGAGTATGAAGGGAGTTTGTTCATGCTTATTTTTTCTTTGGTCCCTGCCAAATATTATGAAATTGCCACCATTTGGTGGGAGGGATTCTAACTGGCTTCACTAAATGGTAACCACAGCAGCAGAAAAACAGTTTCCTTTAGTTCTGTTAGCTGTTTTAAGCACAGGCGGTGGCATCACCTTGTTGTTGTCTAAAGTCAATAGCAGATGGACCTTTGGGATATGCAGTCACACTCTCAAACATGTGTTTCAATAACTCCTTTTAATTACATGGAGTGTCTGTTTTGTATTAGATCATTTGAAGGCTCCTGTTTCACATTCAGGGTCTATTCACATGCCATGGAAAGATTTAAGAGTTGACTTTTGTAACAGAATATATGTCCTAGTGAATCAGAAAAGTATTGCCAGTGTGCTAAGTGGAACATTTAGTGGTGAAGGCTTATAAAGAAATCACCTTTTGTAGTGATGCCTGTCTTTTAGTTTTGTGGTATTTAAAATAATTGAAGTGCTGGCAAGTGAAAATAACACCAACGGATACTGCATACCATGAATTATTAAAGTGGGAGGATGCTCGCTGCCTGTCTCCTATTACAAAGAAATGTAGGGACCCCAATTACAAAATCGAGTTGTATACTGCCAAGCTCAATCTGTTTTTGATATTGGCACCACAGCACATACCAACGCCTACGTTCTGAGAGTGTACTCATCACTGTTGGATTGATTTCCTACAAGAATGATCTGCTACATGACACATTTACATTTGAATGTGTTTGTTATGTTAATGAAAGTTAGAGTTTGATGGTGTTTAGAAATTAAAATAAAGAATGAATAAACAAGGAAATTCTTGAGAGAAACAGAACAAAATGTTGCTATGGCAAAAAAGTCAGATTAATTCATACACAGCTCACTACAGAGACCACTATTTTAGAGACCACTACATTTTTTTCTCTAATCAACCCCATTGAAAACGGTGATCAAGAGAAAGATGGATGGTCACAAGACATCAAACAAAGCCGAGCCACTTTCATTTGTATGCCAGGAGTGGCATAAAGTCGGCCAACATCAATGTGAAAGACCGGGGGAGAGCATGCCAAGATGCATGAAACACAATTATTATTATTATTATGTAATTTGTCACATCTCCCAAACCTGAGGGTCCCCCTGCTGGTACACCGAGTTTCCGACAGTCGGCATCACCGCTGTTCTAAAGCCGCTGTTTTTTCTCCACCCCCTCATCTATCTGATGCACTTTGTGCGTCAGGCTCATCTGGTGACTGTGGGGGCCATTTTAGTACAGTGAACTCATTGTCATGTTCAAGAAACCAATTTGAAATGATTTGAGCTTTGTGACATGGTGCATTATCCTGCTGGAAGTAGCCATCAGAGGATGGGTACATGGTGGGGGATGGACATGGTCAGAAACACTGCTCAGGTAGGCCAATTGGCACTAAGGGGCCTAAAGTGTGCCAAGAAAACATCCCCCAAACCATTACACAACCACCAGCCTGCCGAGTGGTAACAAGGCAAGATGGATCCATGTTCTCATTCTGTTTACGCCAAATTCTGACTCTACCATCTGAATGTCTCAACGGAAATCGAGACTCATCAGACCAGGCAACATTTTTCCAGTCTTCAACTGTCAACAATTTTATGGTGCTCTTGCAAATTGTAGCCTCTATTTCCTATTTGTAGTGGAGATGAGTGGTACCCGGTGGGGTCTTTTGCTGTTGTAGCCCATCCGCCTCAAGGTTGTGCGTGTTGTGGCTTCACAAATGCTTTGCTGCATACCTCGGTTGTAACGAGTGTTTTTTTCAGTCAAAGTTGCCCTTCTATCAGCTTGAAGCAGTTGGCCCATTCTCCTCTGACCGCTTGCATCAACAAGGCATTTTCGCCCACAGGACTGCTGCATACTGGATGTTTTTCCTTTTTCACACCATTCTTTGTAAACCCTAGAAATGGTTGTGCGTGAAAATCCCAGTAACTGAGCAGATTGTGAAATACCAACAACCATGCCACGCTCAAAATTGCTTAAATCACCTTTCTTTCCCATTCTGACATTCAGTTTGGAGTTCAGGAGATTGTCTTGACCAGGACAACACCCCTAAATGGATTGAAGCAACTGCCATGTGATTGGTTGAGTCGATCATTGCATTAAGGAGAAATTGAACGGGTGTATTAATAATCCTTTAGGTGAGTGTATGTCTGTTTGGTCAGGGTTATATGTCTGTTTGGTCAGGATTATATGTCTGTTTGGTCAGGGTTAGGTTGTGGCAGAGTGATAGAGAAAACAGAGTGGCAACACTTGTTGATTTCTGTAACTATTTGAGGCTGCATACCTCAGAAGTGGGCGGCAAAAGCGTACAACAGAGTCGAATGGGAGTGTCTCCACTGAGGTTGTATGCTTTTTCCGCCCACTTCCGGGGTATGCAGCCTCGAATAGTTCTTGAAATCAATGAGTGTTGCAACTCTTCTCAATCTATGGCTCTGGGTTGTGGGTTTCAGTATTGTGTTATGTGTGTTGCTGTCGTTTCTGCTTGCATTTGCTAAATGTTTATCAATGTTCTACTATATAGGGAGTTGTTGTTTTTGACTCAGTTTATTTTCTTTTGTGGGTTTACTGTTGCCCGCTGTATCTATTTTGCCCTTTGGCTTTATTGCAACATTCTGTTAGCAAAAGTCAAAATAAGCAAACATGCTTGTGGCTCCCTTATTACCTTACTACCTTACTACCGTTCATTGTCACAATTATTATTATTCCACCAAATATTGATGTCTTAACTCTTAATAAATTAACACATTATTATTGTGTTGTTTAAAAATTAATATGAACTTTTTTCCTTGCATTTTTTTAGGTCTGTCAACACTGCATCTTATTTGTTATTTTGACCAGTTGTCATTTCCTCCAAATAAATACTCGGAATTACACTATTCTTATTTAGAATTTAGGAGAAATGTCGTTAGTAGTATATAGAATGAAACACAAATATTCATTTTACCCAAACACATATCTATCAATAGAAAATTAGAGACACTGATGATATTGCAGTGGTCCCTTAATTTCTTCCAGAGCTGTATGTCATTAATGATGAAGGGAAGTTAGTTGTTCCTTCTTAGATCAGACACCTGACTTCAACTCCAAAGTGTGCACCCCTGTGACATGAATTCTCTGTTTACATGGTCCTGTTGATGCTTATCACACTCATCATTTGCATAGGGGTTCCTGTACTTCCTTACCATTGTTGGTTCAGGGGCTTTCAGTTCCTCGTGGTATCAGTTTTTCTCATTGTAAAGTCCTATCACAACGCTCTGTGTCCTCTCTTCTATTTCTGTGTTTGAACATTGCTTGTATAAATCCCAAGCGATTGCGATTGATTGTTAAAAGAAGATACCCAGCCACTTTGATCTCCTATTTGATCATGTGCTGCCCTTGGGGAGCTGAAATGTTTCCTGTGTCTTTTATAGGTTGTTGCCCTGAGCTCAATGAATCAGAGGCAAATGAGAGGGTCTCCTCATTGTTTTATCTTCCATGCAGACGATCCTAATGAAAGCAGAGCACAGCGCCAGTACGCCTCACCAAATGATGTCTAGACTATTAGTTCCACTGTATAATCGCTTGCATGCAAATGCGTGTAATAGCTTTCACGTGAAGTCCTGTAATTGTGTTAATCGACGTTCATTTTGCATAGAAATGTGTCTGTCACTTAGAATGATGTGTTTATTTTTTTATTGATAAAAACGACTACTGGATCATGTGTGTACTTGCATGACAGGTGGTTGTTTCGCATGGCTGAGTGCAGCCTGACTAGAAAGATTGCTGTTAATGTTGTATGAGTTATCTGTTACTAAGGACATGCTCCATAGGTAACCTTGGATATCGCTTTCACAAGGTTAATTATATCTGTGGGTGGGAGGTTTTCATTGTAAACCTTTAAACGTACAAGTCTAAAATGAAGCAGGAAATGGTTTTACATGCATGTCTTATTAAATTATATTTTTCCAGTTCTGTGGAGAACATGTTGTCGATTTACCTTCTCAAAGTTATCCAAAGCCAGCTGGATTTCCCCTGCAGTCTGCCAGGCTTATCTATCATGTACTATGAATAAGTGATTAAGACTCATGTTGCTGGCAGTCATTTTTTCCCATATTACGAGGTGTTTTTAGACAAAAGAAACAGCCATCTAAGCTGTTATTTGGTCAGCCTGAGTGAATGGGTTTATTTGAGTGAAGGGTTTTTGGGGCCCTGTTGCCCTTCTTGTTTGAGAAGAAGGCATGTTGGCAGGTATAATAGCATTACCATAGAAGGACCCGGCTGTAATCTAACCCAGCATCAGCCACCCATTGTGGGGTGTATAACACTTCTAATGAGTCGATTTCTGAAGCAAGGACACTTTTGGCATGGAATCAGGCAATACACAAAAAGTGTGGTTTTGGAAGGGTGCGTTGCCAGTAATTGGAGAATTCACTCTTACTGTTAAAAAGAATTCCCTTGACCCTCTCCAAGGGTAGAATTCACTGGATTGATGCCTTCTCGGTTTCCTGATCCCTGATTCGATTCAGTTTGTAGAGAAAATCCACCCAAACTGTAGAATTGATCCTACCTGTAAGCCATTAGACATCACGATCAGAGAGCTAAGGGAGTAAACAAGAACAACCTGACATAACATCATGTTGATTTCCATTGAATAGGTTTTGTCCAGGGTTTGGTTTCTGGTGTGTAATCCACATTTTCCTGGAATTCCATATAAAAAGTATTACATTTACGTAAGATTTACTGTTGCTTAATATCAAGTTGCATCAACAAGACTATGGAGAAAAGACTACCTGTATTACTGATCTGTTGTATTGTCAGTTTTGCAGATGTCAAAGACTGTATAAATTACTGTGCACAATGTTGAAATGGATGCAGCTTTCATTCACTTACATCTACTGTTTTTTTCAAGGTAAATAGCATTGTACTTTGTGTTGGATGCTGATCAGAAACGCTGCTGGATTTAGCTTTTGAATGTGTCTGTTTCACTCCAGTGTTTGCTGTGGTTCTGGCTCACATATTCCACTGGCTCGATGAACAGTAGTCATTGTTTTCGGAGTGAAAATGTCTTTCCAGATTATAAAAAATGTTCTCTGTTCAGAGGGTTCAGGTAACCTTTAAATAGTACCACTGATATCTAAAAATCTCAACATGTCTCAGTGGTTAGTGAGTCCCAGTTGTAGTGGGAAGGTTCCCGGTTCAATTCGTAAATGTCATTGTGACCTTGAGCAAGACATTTTACCCTGAGTTGCTCCAGGAGGTGTCCCTGTACTTACTGTAAGTCGCTCTGTATAAGAATGTTTGCTAAATGACTGCAATGAAATGCAACATGATTTTGAACTGCATATGTACAGCCAAGTGTCTTTTTCCGCCAACTGGCTCTTTGCCTGTTTCTCCTAAACTCTTTTGTGAGTCTAATGTGAGATGTACCCTGTTACCTGACTCTGGTCCTTTAACAGTCTCTCTGACCACTGACGTTCTTACCTGGCCTTGTACTACTACACTACTAATTTGACGCCTAGCTCTACCTGCCTTGCGTCCTTGTCTTCTTCATCTGTTCTGCGCTGGTGCCCCTTGGTATCCTCCTGTCCTACATGTAGTGAACGCATGTCCCTGTTTTGGTTCAGCAGTGTTGAGCTGTAGTAACTCCAACTGCATCGTGGTGCTCACGGACCCCCAGGGCGCCTTAACCTCGCCCTGCTTTCCCCAAGAGTACCCTAATGGTCAGACCTGCAAGTGGACTCTCCTGGCCCCGACTGGATTCATTGTGCAGATCAACTTCCTTGACTTCGAGCTGGAGGAGGCCCCCAAGTGCAGCTATGACCGTGTGGTTGTCAACACTGGCAACCAAAATGTGACATTTTGTGGCTTGACCGCTAATGGACTGATCTTAAACTCCACCGGCAACGTAATGGAAGTGTTGTTTACCTCAGACTTTAGCATCCAAAAGAGAGGATTCAGTATCAGTTACAGGCAAGGTATGTCATAAAGCGGGCAAGCTTTTTTTCCGTTTACATCAATTGTGATGTTTATTTATGATTATTATATTTCCTATGATTATTGTGATTCTTGGTATTATGTTCAAAGTTTTAACTTCCATTATGTTTATAGTTTGTCTGTATTTTGAACATGTTTTTTTTTAGAAATGCCCTATGACAGTTAGATTTAGGTATTTATTAGTAACCCCCCAAATATACATTATAAGTAACTTCCCTAATAAACATCAAACATCTCCAAACGTATGCTAATCATACAGCAACAACAAAGCACAAACCTGTCTTCCATCCAATTTGTTCAAAATTCCACTTGACATCCTGGCTGTTCTTAAAACAATCTTAGTCCCTTACTTTGAATAGCAAGTCTAATAAAGCGACTGGAAATATAATTATATTTTGAATAAGATTTTAACAAAATTCTAGAAACCACAGGACATAGACCGTGTTGCAGATTTATGCATGCAATCTTTCTAGTGCCGTTAAGAACAAAGGAAAGAAAGAAACCATGCCCGGGTTTCCACAATGCATCAGTCTGGTTGGCTCAGTGGTGCCATAATGGATCAGGTATCAATCTAAATTACCGCGGTTAGATGACCAGTATTTGTCAGCGCCAATCTTTTAAAAGATCCTTTATACAGTACATAATTCTCCCACGCTCGCCAGTATTGTGGTCGTTTAGGCTCAAGGTAAGATCCCAACTGGCATTCAACCTATTGTACTTGGCGTTATGACTTGTTGGCAGTCCAAGGTACTGCTTGGGTCTTTACAATCAACATGTCACACGAAGCTCTGGTCTTTGCAAAGCAGATTGTAGATCAACAAAAGGAACAGAGCCTTGTAGGACCTATCAAGAAGTAATCTCTACTGTGTCAAATCCTGATACTACACTCAAAGCAGTTTTTTCTGTTGGCTGTCATTCCGGTAATGGGATGGCTACCCGCAACAGACCTGCAGACCAAATCTGAGAAAAAGGAAAAGTATGGTGTGAGAGTATATATTTTTTAATTTTCGTAATCCTGATAACGCTCATTTACTGGTGGACATGTGGAAATGGCCTGATGTTTGAGATAAAATGTCAGTAGGCATGTGATGTCTGACATGACAGCGTTCAGTCTGTGTGCTGTGGAACACCGCCATGCTGTTACACATTAATGATGCAGACATTGTGTCTCAGTAGGATGGCAGCAGACTGTGGTGAACTGACAGATATTCAATCTGTAGCCTATTATTCAACACTGATGACGAATTGCAATATGCATTTGACTGATGTACATAAAAATAAATCAGCCTTTCAGTATCAAACCTCTGATTATGGTTTTATACCATTAATGTTGGGCATGAGCCAGGTAAGTAGGTTCTTAACTCAAAGATGTATTTAATAATGTAATGCCTTGCTGCAGCTAAACATTTGAAAGTCATCTTGTGGTTCCCAGCTCCAATTCAGGAAATTCACATTGCTGATTTTTGGTCCGGCCCAGCGTCAACACATAAATTTAACTGCTCAAACGTTCAATTATGAATCTATGACTTTGTTAGTTGATGACGGTTTCATTTTTGGTTTTCTGATTACATTAAATTAAACAACCTACGCTTTCTAACTATCTTTCTGATTTTCTCCTGCAGTTGCCGTGTCACTGAGAAACCAGAAGGTCACGGTGACGAACGGTGCATCCAAAGTGGTCCAGGTGTCCAGCCTGGTGTCCATACCGTCCCTGTCTGAGTTCACTGTATGCTTCGAGATAGCTCGGGCGTCACTGAAGAACAAGGAGACCATTTTTTCTTACACCCTGCCAGATGACGTCAATGGCATTGTTGCCCTGAGTTTCGGGAAGAACCAGGATGGAACGGCGCTAGTCATTAGTACACAGACATGTCTGGTAGATTCCATCTTTAACGCCACTGACTTCACATCAACCATGAAGCCATTCTGCCTCACATGGGCTTCCACCAGTGGCAAGGTGACCATCTACTATAACAACATCTACAAGACCAAGATCTGCACCAACATGATTGCTCACTCCCCTGTGGGGTCTCGGGGCCTCTTCAGGCTGGGGGATCAGAACAGCTTCGATGGGACCATCTATAACTTCCGCCTGTGGGATTACGCTATGACCGTGCAGCAGCTGGAAAGCCTACCGTGTGATACCATTGGCAACGTCATCGACTGGGACAACAGCTTCTGGGACATCCCTTCCTCTCTGGCTCAGACTGACAGCACACTAAGCTGCAGTGAGTATAATGCTATGATTACTTATGTCCAGGCAGCGGAATTGTATGAAAGGTGCTATATAAATAAAGGTTTATTATTATTATTATTATTATCCAAAAGAGTTGAAAGTAGTCACATTACAGTTCATACTATATTATTTAAAGTTATGGGCATCAGATGTTTCAGTGGACAGGGATGTCAGACTTACCGATAGATGGTTGCCGGTTCAATTCCTGAGTGGGCCAAAATGTCGTCCCCCTGAGAAAGGCACTCTACCCTAAGTTGCTTCAGGGGATGTCCCTGTACTCACTGTATGTCACTCTGGATAAGAGCTTCTGCTAAATGTGCAAAATATAAAAATGTTATATACTGTACTATATTCTTGTGAAAAAGCCTATAAAGGCAGTAACTTCGTAAGTAACTTATATAGTTCAAGGTTAATATAAGCTACCTACGAAAGTATCTTAAATCATTTTGTAGTGATAGGAGTGTAGCCACAGCAAAGGAGCCATGGGTGTTGGAAAATGTCTGCTTGTCCGCTTAAATGCCAACAAGCAAATTGTGTTCTGTGTGGTTTAGCTGGTAGAAATTACACAACTGCAGCCTCATGCATTTCTCAACCTATTATCAGTCTCTCAGGAACACACACACAGAAACACACACACACCCCGCCTGGGGAACTCTTTTAACTTATCCCCGTTCCTGAAACATTATCTGCTCAGCCACAGCTTGGGCTCCAGAGCCTGTGAAAGAGAGAGGTTTTTGGGCTCTGTTAAGCAGTCTCTTTCACAGAGCAGCCCAGAGGTAGACGTATTTCTCTGTGTGTTTGAGTGTGAGTTGGTCTTGGACTAGCTCACGGGTGTGGATAGTCTGGAACCCCCATTTCTCCTTTGGGCATTTGGAGCATTATTTAGCCATTTCATAACCCACTACAGCGTAGTTTGAATTAAGATACCTGCTGCTGCTTTAAGTCAGTCATACATGCCAAATGGAAATACTGTCGACATCTACTACACTGTACCATTCAGAGGTGTAGGGTGGACCATATTCTATTTTCTGAAATATATAATCTGATTTTGTATGTTTATACTATGTCTTTTAGTCCTTGTTTGTCTTCATATAAACCTCTCCATGTTGCATTTGGCACTTTTGCATTATTCAATTTTTATTAACAAATTTGTTGAGGTATTTATAATGCTTTGCTTTGCCTCGTTACTTTTTTACGTCATTGAACAACGTAGCGGCTGCTAATTAATTGCCCGTGCCTGACTGCTATATGATACCTACTAATGTGACGTTTTCTCTTTTCAGTCTGTTTCCCAAATTGCACACACTTAACAACAGCTGCGCCATCTAGTGGTGAGTGTGATGCTAACAGCCTGACTGCTTCGTGAATGTTGCGTGCTTCAGTGCAATGGAAGATGATGCATGCGAAACAGTGTAAAAATTTAAACAAACAATATAATGAGTTACCCTTGGAATACACACACATACATAAGTGTTAGTGTTAAGCTTTAACTGAAATCAAAACAGGACAAATTATGCTATTTTTCTGCTCACAAACTTGTGTGACATATTGATATGTCTTGATACATGTTGAGCTTGTGTTGTGTGTGACATATTTAGACTCTATGTTGTGACATATTGGGACTGTGATGTGACCTATTAAGATTGTGACGTGACATATATAGGCAGTGTTGTAAAATATATGGAGACTTTATTTTGAAATACAGTTATAAGACTATGTTGTGACATATTGCAACTATTTTTCGACATATTAAGAAACTATGTCATGACATATTAAGACTTTGTTACGTAATATAACAGGAATAATACTCTTGCTAAATTGCTGTCTGTCCCTTCTTAGAGTAAAATCCAAGTATCAAACTGACTTGTCAGTCTAAGGGCTTCTCATAACTAAACTCATAAAACAATCCTTGTTTACAAAACCAGACATGGATTTCTTTACAAATGTAACAGCATGTAAAAGGTCTATGAATTTGGCAAGAAGCTGAGGGGCCCAAACCTCAGGTAGTCAATTTGGCCAGCGAAATGTGACACTTGCGGTTGTAACTGGTGTATACTTGGTGAAATACTGCAGCTCTGGGCTAAGAATTATGTTTGTAAAGAGCATTTCTCTTTCCATCTCTCTTTGAGATCATTGTGTTTCTGAAGGCCTTCACTCTGTAAAATGGTGCATTGTGTACTGAGTCCTCATAGCCCAGAGAACCTAAGTTTTTTAGGACTCCAGGCCCTGGACAACTGCAGTATGTTATAGCACTAGCCATTCATCTACTGTACTTCACCCAGGGCACACTGACTTTCAGTGGGCGTTATTGAAGCAAGGAGGTGGAGTGACAACAGAAAAATGTTTTTGGAAGTTTTACTCATATGATTAGATCTCATAAGGTAATAGGTTTAGACTGAAGACTAATGGAAGCCATAGTCCAGCTGAGCGATGGGGCACTAGACCATATGACAGTATCAATAATGACAAGTCACACCCCCTGATATTAAAGAAGCCCTGTCCCTCATATGACAGGTAATTACTTTTCATTGCCAACGATTATAATGATTAGCCATGTCAGTCAAGCCCAGGTGGGTCTTTGTGGCAGAATGCTGCTCTGAGTCCCCCCCCCCTTCATAACAGCATTTGCAAAAATGTAAGGGTGGCAGACAAAGCTCCATTCATCTTTGTATGGCAAAGTGCTGCTTCAAATATTTGATGAGACAGAGGAGTTGGTGTGACGGGGGCTGAATTACTGGGCATAGCTTCACTGGAGGGCAAGATCTAACTTCTCACCCATTTCAACAATCTCACAAGTGTTCAAGTTCATAAAATTCCAAAGTTTATTTGGCAGATCATCGTGATTATTGTTTCAAATTTCTGGGTCACATTCTAGCCCGTGAGTACGGTAGCTAAGAGTCTTCTAAGAACGTGAAATATCTTTCCACGTTGGTGGAACTTACGGTTATACCCAGCTTTTTCATTGTGTGAATTCAGCATGTGATGTAAGTTATTATAAACAATTTTCTTGAATATGGTGATGTAGCATTTACTAAATGAATAATGTCGTTAGGAAGATTGATTTGACATTTCCTAACATCTTTCATGTTTTTGAGTATGGGGATGTAACATGTCTTTTTAATCCCCTGAAGGTACATCTGTACCCATCTACACATCAACCACTACCAGCTGTGCCTCTCCTGGACCAGGCTGCCCAGGTAGGAAACCAGCCGCTGTTACACAACAATTGACAACAGACAGTACAATGACTATCAAGCATAAAACATCATCAATTAACAAACATGGAAATATGTAAAATTTTTAAGTTTATTTTGGTATTGTTAAATTTTTGCTTTGTACCCAAGGGCACAATATAAATCAATATTCCTACAGGAGAAGCCTTTGGCCCATCTCATCTTTGTGTTTTCTCCATCATATGTGTTTAACCTTTTGACTTACTGTACAGTATGTGACCCACCACCTACTGTATATCTGGACTTATCTTCACCAAGGTCATTTTTTTATTATGTTTGTATGAAAGTACAGATTCTGAGCTTTCAAATGGTATATCATGTGCTAAAATTGAAGGAATATTTGGAAAGCTAGGATGGTTCAAAGTTTGACACACTTTGAACTACAGTACTAAGGAAATTGTCCCTAAAATAGCAAAAAACTCACCCCAACAGAGCTCTCCTTTGTTCACGCCCATTCATGATCGTTCACACCCTCCTAAACCTTAGCCCCACCCATCTTTGCCAGAGAATGCCAGTGACTGTCAACTGTTGTCAAACATAAGCACGGTGAACCCTGAGGCCTGTACTACGAAGCAAGTTTAACATGCCCTGGATTTCTTTTCATTAGCTGGCTTCACTAAACCTAACAACTGCGATCTAGATAAGAGATGTCACGAGGGTGGTTATCAATTTGTTAAATTGACCGAGGATTTCCCAATCTAGCGAAAAGCGTGTTCACATAAAAGTGGCGGTTTGTTCACCTTATGACCAATCACAGACATGGACAAGTCTACGAGAGACGCATATTTCGCTCAAGAGGAGTAAACGATAATTTTTGAGAAATACTAAGAAATAAAAAATACTAAGAAAAAAAGACTATAAAAAATATAATACAGACGTAAAGCAGGAAGGAAATCTGGCAAAATTGCCACCTGCATATTTATAAATGCGTCAGTTAAGGCTCATCGATATCACTGCCCAGTCGTTAAGCAAAACTATATCTGACAATAATTACAATTGTGTATTCCATTAAACCAATGTGTTGCATGAATGCCATATTATTTCAGTTGAACCACCTTCGTGATACTGAAAACCCAGGGTAAACCTGAAGTTCGCTATCTAACCCCATGAATGAGGTGTGCCTGTGTTGGAAAATAACAGACACTGAATGGCTGTCCAGAGTTTTAGTTCAGCAAACTAAACTGATTGCTCATTATTTAATATCAATTCATATGAGTAGACCGAACCTACCTAGTAACATTTGGTTTTCTGGCAACAAGAGGCCATAGCTAAGTAGGTAATAATACAAACATACAGGTAACAGGCAACTGATAGTTAGCTAACTAAATATAGTTTTTAATGTAAATTATTTCTAGCATTAGCTAAACAGGTGTTTGGAACGATCAAAATTGCTAACTTAGTTGAAATGGTATTTGTTTGGTAATGTAGGCAACATGAATACAACATTATTATCACTCAGAAAAAAGCACTTACCTGTATAAATGAATGAATGCATCGTGGCACACTGAAACTCTTCGCTAGAGTTCCTTTTAGTTTTATTTCGAATACAATAATGGCAGAAGTATTCCAATACATCTTTCTCCAACTGCTCAATGTTTATAGCTACCTTGTTGTTTAACAGCTGTTCGCCTTAAACTGAAATGCCTGCACTGGACACACGTCGGAGTCTAAAAGTTGGTTGAATACTTCTGTCACAACAACATTATTTATCTTTGTTTCTTCACCATGCTTGTTCGAGTTTACATTCCCCCCACATTCTCCTGGCAATTGTAAGGAAACAAAGGGACAAAGTATCAAGTTTGATTGACAGGACAGCTCTCTTTTGCATTACTCTTTTCTATTGTCATAACAGATTTTTATGTAACTTATTTAATGTATCTTGAAAACACGGACAGTTTATTTTATCTAAAATTAAAGTGTACATGTTGATTACAGGTAACTACTGAATATTGAACAAAATTAATAGGTTGTGGCTTTTTTTCATTTGGTGAACAGTATGAACCTCTTTTGAAAGATTAAGGTGGCGGGTCACTTATTTACTGAAGTACCCCAGCATTTTAATAGACATACATTCTACTTTACCCTTTCTATGTGACTTTGCATTTATGAACACAATATGTCAATGCTGCAAATGTCATGATCGCATAAATGATGCCACTTCTAGTGAATAATACCCCAGTAATGTTTATGTTAACAAACTGCATTTTGATTCTGCCTGACTATGGCATCTCTGACTTTCCCTGGACCCCCAGCACAAGGTAGCGCGAATTAGCATAGTGCTGCCCGGGATTTGGGAAAGATAAGTTGGATTATCTACCTTGCCACAATGCTCTACAGCGACTCCTTGTGTGCAGATCGGGCACCTGAAAATTAAATCGTGGAAGTGTAGTTGGTGAGTGTAATCATATTCCGTACATGATCTGACTAAAGGCTTCCGTGTCGGATGAGCAGTCCGATAAGAATCGGCCGGATCGCCGACATGTGGTTGGATAAACCATGTGAGTGTCCTACACCATCCTGCATCTCTTAAGAGTCGTGGAGCTGCCGACAAGGCAGGGTCAGTTCGAATTGGATAAGACCAATTGGCTGGGGAGAAAAAATTGGGAAGAAATAAAGCCTTTGGAAAGGAGTCCACATATGGTGTTTACCATAAATCTTCCCTAATCTGAAACTGGCAGTTGTCATCGTGAAAGAACACGAAACTATGGTTCCTAAAAACTGCTGCAGTAAAGCCATGACATTTCGGCACAGCCATGACATTGTGTGCAAGACTTAAAATGCAAATTAGTTTAGCACTGTTCATGGTTGATTTCGAACAAGTTGCCTTCTATCAGCATGCGGCAGCAATCCTTTGGCACCTGCAAGTTCAATCGTGGTTGTTGACTCATTAATCCGTTCTCCTCTAAGCACATACGTTTGATCAACTGCTTGACAATGCAATGCCATAAGCATGAATTGGACTTCCAGACATTGTGAGGGAATAAAATGGGGAAAGCATGTGAAACAGAGCTTGATTTAGTGGAGGAAGAGTGAGGAAACAGGGGAACGTCTGTCCAGTTTGCCCACTGTGCTGGATGCAGCTGCGGAGATGATTGTGTGTTTATATGACCTGTCCTCCACATAAATATCAGCCACAGCTACTGGATGTACATGTCAACTGACAACCAACATGTTCCCAAATGTCATTTCATATGCTGTGAGCTAATCCATTTAGCACTTTATGGTGAATGTAAAGGTTAGGCATATGTTTTGCCTTGGTAGTGTGCTGCTGAAAAATGAACAATGGAGATTGGATGAAAATAAGATAAATTGAATGGAAGAGTTGCTTCTAAAAGGGCTTGTGATGATCTATTGTTTGTTCTGTATCATATATTCATTACAATTTAGACAATCATTGCTTCTGAGCTAATAACACTTCACTGTTAAAGATTTCACGAAAGTCTGCACTATGTAACTTTCTATTTATTTGTCCTGTCAGCCTGAATTTTCTGTATAGTTTTTAAAAGTTTATATACAGTATGTTTCTATAGAACACAGGAATAATACAGGGACATTATAACCAATTTTGGAAAATACCCAATACTATTTTGTCCATAATATGCATTAGTTGCTAGTTAAATATTGTGTAATGTCGATTTTGCTATTCTACTGCTGTGTATATTTTGTATTATTGAAGTTGATCCCTGGATTATTGACGTTTTCCATCCCTGGATCCATCATGCTAGTTCCTAACGTTTACTAGTCCTAAAATAAATGTTTTTTATTTTTTGTTGTTTTCGAAAACAAGACCGTGCAGTTTGAATATTTGTGTAGCTACCGAAAACATTAAGAGACCACTTCAAAAAAAATAATGTTTTTTGTAATTTTAGCAAAGGCTGTTATCCAGAGCGACTTACAGTAAGTACAGGGACATCCTCCTGAAGCCACTCTGGGTTAGGTGCCTTGCCCAAGGACACAAAGACATTTGGCATAGTCAGGAAGCGAACCGCCAACCTTTTGACCACAACCTAACTAAAATCACCAGTGTCTCTGGTTTTCTACTGATAGATTTTGTTTTGTTTGGGTAAAATTAACATACAGTCATATGCAAAAGTTTAGGCACCTACCTCTGATAATTTCCATGATTTGCTGTTAAATAAATAAATAATTGGCTGTTTAGATCAGCAATTTCATTGTGAGCTATCAAATAACTGAAGGACACAGTAATATTTCAGTAGTGAAATTAGTTTATTGGATGAACAAAAAATGTGCAATATGCATCAAAACAAAATTAGACAGGTGCATAAATTTGGGCACCCCAACAGAAATATCACATTAATATTTAGTTGAGCCTCCTTCAGCAGAAATAACAGCCTCTAGACGCTTCCTTCCTTTTTCACATTGATATTGGGTGATTTTATGCTACTATGTGACACAACTCTATGGGTGATTATAGCTGCACTGCTCTATAGTTCTAAAAGGGATGTGAAACAAACGCGAAGGCTTCAGTGGTAAAATAATCTAATATAGAAAAATGCATACAAAACAAAAACTGCCTAGAGTAGCAAAACAGCAGAAATAGTACCTGCTTCTAACATATACACAAATGGACTGACAGAGAACATTCACTGACAGCTACAAACACAAAAGAATACGTTTAAATACACATGCTAATGAGATTGGCTGCAGCTGCGGCTAAATACTGAACCAAATCGATTTGATAGATAAACACGAGTGAACAGCAGCAGGAACACACGCGTAAGAAACGTAAAATCACATTCAACTAATGTCAGGTCCCTATAAGGAGACTGTGACACTACTGGTGCAAACATTCAAGGAGCTCAGCTTTGTTTGATGGCTTGTGAACATTCAGAATCCTCTTGGTCACATTCCAGCGGTTTTCAATGGGGTTGATTGAAGATACATTTCCAGTGGTCTTTTGTTTGTTTCCAGAGCTGTATATTCATGCTATGCTTCATAGCTTCATTAGTCATATTGCATTTGTGTTATTTTATTTGACATCCAATTAATACATATGTAACCTTTCCCCATCCATCCATTCCCGCAACCAGGCTCATTAACTGCTACCAGGTCATCCACTGTCACCACTAACATGATATCTACTAATTCAACAACCGATGGTAAGCATCCATCCATTCGCCCCATTGTGTGTAATGAACTCATAACTGTCTGTTTTTATAAAGGTAAAACAAACCTATTTACTCATCAGGAATGCAGCTGATTGGTAGGCACTGATATATAAAAAAACATTATTTCTTTAAATATTTGATTATTTTTGTATATTTTTTAAGAAACAAATGGTATGTTTTTCCAATGTAGTTATTATGATTCTGTTCAACTGCTGTATATGTATATAATCATTTCAAAAGAGTTGTGGATAGGATGAATTACATCACAGTAGTCATTGGTTTGAACCTGACTACAGCTTCTCTGGCTTTGCCTGGAACCCCCAGCACAAGGCAGTGCAAACTGGCATAGCCCTGCCTGAGATATGGGATCGATAAGTGGGATTACCTACCTTGCCCTGTCGCTCTCCAGCGACTCCTTGTGTGGAGATCAGACACCTGTGAGTTTGTGAGTTCAATCGTAGAAGTAAAGTTGATGAGTGTAAACGTTCCACGCATGAACTGACTAAAGGCTTCCATGTTGAATGAGTAGTGTGATAAGAATTGGAAGTTCCTGTCCAATTTTTTATTATAGGTAGAATTGGAAAATACCAATTGGAAGAAGAGAAAAATGTATGCAAAAAATGAGTTCAGTAACTTTCAAAATCAGTAACTTTATGGAAAAACTATTGTTCGTTACATATTTTGTGACTCCAAATTAATTTTTAGATATATCATGCTGATTTGGGCATTAACTAAAACCCCAGAGTCAACATTAAATTTCAGACCAAGGAAGAGAAAGATGTGTTATGAAAATGTTCACAAAATAATCTCATATGCAGCATCACAACAGACATAATCAAGCAGCATCGTGAATAATTTAATTTTATCTAGATTTATCCATGGCCAGATATGCTGCATGTTTTACCTTCCTGAACAATTGTGTGTCATTATGGAGAAATACAATTTTTTTGTGATCCAGCATGCAATTGACTACCCAAAAATATTTCCTCGCAATATACTTTAGCTAAAAACTTTGCAAATCTACATCTCAAATGGATTTTGCACATCAGACGTCTGCCTGTAAACACATGATTACCTGCTCACATAAATCTAAACAAATAAGATATAGCTAGAAGCCAACTATATTACTTGCAGCAACTTAGTCAGTAAAACAGGATAACATTACTTTTTCAGTAGGAAAATTACTTTGCTGACTAACTTTAATAACCTATGTTGGACATATGAATGTTGGTACTATAGCTAGCCGACTAGGTACATTCATTTGAATAGTTGTGTTGGGAACCTAACTTGGTTTCAAATAATCACATATTGTAGTCAGTGGCCAAAAAGTTATCCCTGTACACCAGTGGTCACCAATCCTGGTCCTGGAGATCTACCATCCAGACTATTTTCAGTTTAGCCCCAATTTAGCACACCTGATTCTACTAATTAGCTGGATGATGAGCTGAATTAAGATACATTATTTGCAGTTAAAGTGGAAACTTACAGGATGGTAGCTCTCTAGGACCAGGATTGGTGACCACTGCTGTACACCATCAATGTTAATTGGTGAACAATGTCATGTGCGCCACATTAAATATATTGAATGCCCTGCAGCGAAAGCTAGCTTCACATTTTGTCGGTGGCAAAAGTAGGCACCACTAAACAATTGATCCTTACAACGATTGAACAATAAAACCATTGATCCTCACAAAGATTGAACAATAAGTTAGTTACAAAATGATTGCCCTCTGACTTTGTCAATATTTTCTCATTACTTGCTGTTGTCCCTATACTTCCTTTCTTTCTTTTGTCTTAAACATTTTTTTTTTTGCCTATTTTCTTCCCCTCCCAATTCCCACTAACCCTGCCTTGTCGGCAGCTCCGAAAACTCCTTGGACAGATCTGTGGGATGACGAGGGATGTGCACATGGTTCATCCAACCACAAATTATTACGTTCACCAACTATACTTCCGTGATTGATATTCCCAATATGAACACAAGGATTGGCAGGATAGATAATCTGATTTATCTAACCCGAATTCCGGGCAGTGCTATGCCAATTTCCGCTGCCTCATGCAAGAGGTCCGGGGGAATTCAGGGAAGCCATAGTCAGGCTCGAACCACTGACTATGATGACACAAACTGTCCTGCAATGCAGCAACTTAGCCCACTACGCGTTCTTAACCAATAACCAAATGCTCCCACTTCTTGCCAGTCCAATCCTTAATGATTTTGGATATGTAGCATTTTTCTATTGAAGAAATGAAAAATGACTTGATAACTTGCTGAATTTGTAAAGTAATTTCCAAGCCAAAATAAAAGAAAGATTTCTTTAAAGGATACACTAGTTTTAGCAGGTAGATTTCTGTAAAGAAGGAAGTCTAAAAGACATTGAAAATGAAGAATGGCTGTGTTTGATGATTTACAGTCGAATGCAAAAGTTTAGGCACCCCTGACAATTTCCATGATTTTCATTTATAAATAATTGGGTGTTTGGATCAGCAATTTCATTTTTGAACTATCAAATAACTGAAGGACACGGTAATATTGCGGTAGTGAAATTAGGTTTATTGGATTAACAAAAAATTTGCAATATGCATTAAAATTAAATTATACAGGTGCATACGTTTGGGCACCCTTTTTATTTTGTTAATTTGAATACCTGTAACTACCTAGCACTGATTTATTAGAGCACACAATTGGTTTGGGGAGCTCATTAACCCTTGAACTTTATAGACATGTGCATCCAATCACGAGAAAAGGAGGAACATGGTGAGGAAATGGAAGACCACAGGCTGAGTTCATGTTAAGGCCAGAAGTGGCAGGCCAAGTAAAATATCGGAGAGGCAAAGGCGAAGGATGGTGAGAATGGTCAAAAACTGCCCACAGACCACCTCCAAAGACCTACAACATCATCTTGCTGCAGATGGTGTCACTGTGCATCATTCAACAATTCAGCGAAATAGTTTGCTTTAGACAAGGAGAAGCTACACAGTAGAGTGTTGCGGAAAAAGCCTTTTCTGCACACACGGCAAAAAACAGAGTCACTTTAGGTATAAAAATGCACATTTGGACAAGCCAGCTTCATTTTGGAAGAAGGTGCTATGGATTGATGAAACAAAGATGCAGTTATGGAAGAGGAAAAATTTAAATGGGATTTACTGGGAATCTTGTTAAAGTTGAGGGTTGTCTGGATTACACTCAATATCAGCAGATACATGAGGATAATTTAGAGGAATCAATCACAAAGTTGGAAGTTACAACGGGGATGGATATTTCAACAAGACAAACCCGAAAACTGCTCAAAATCTACCCTGGCATTTATGCAAATGTTCTGGAATGGCCATCCCAGTCCCCAGACCTGAATATCATTGAAAATATCTGGGATGATTTGAAGCAGGCTGCCCATGCTCGGCAACCATCAAACCTAACTGAACTGGAGATGTTTTACAAGGAGGAATGGTCCAAAATACCTTCATCCAGAATCCAGACACTCATTACAGGCTGTAGGAAGTGTCTAGAGGCTGTTATTTCTGCTAAAGGAGTCTCAACTAAATATTGATGTGATATTTCTGTTGGGGTGCCCAAACGTATGCACTTGTCTAATTTCATTTGGATGCATATTGCACATTTTCTGTTCATCCAATAAATCTAATTTCACTACTGAAATATTACTGTGTCCTTAAGTGATTTGATAGATCAAAATGAAATTGCTGATCCAAACACCCAATTTATAAATGAAAATCATGGAAATTGTCAGGAGTGCCTAAACTTTTGCATATGACTGTATTTCCTCACTTGTACTTGTCATTGTTGGAAAAAATCCCACTCTAACTCTTCATATATAGCTATGTAGCTATTTAAGGAAGAATCCAATACGTACTATTCCTGCACAATGTATGCGGTTTTATTATCCAATCAACTCAATTCAGGGTCTTGACATAAACAAGATAGGAAGTCAACTGAGCTCCTCCCCTGTAGTTTCAAACATTTTCCCTGTGATGTCACTGGCATAAAAACACAAACTTACTGTGGCCAACTTGGGAATGTCAGAATGCACTGAAAATGTTTTTTTTGTGAATATAATATCGAATACATGACCTGAAAAACAATTTTGAGGTGATTGAGGGGTGGAGTTTTCCTTTAATACTTGGTATCTAGCTATATTTTTTTTAAATGGACAGTATACTTAAATGGACATTAATTCATTTTTAAATCACACTTATTTCATCATGTTGTGTAGCCTAAACATGGAATGTACATTGCTATCACCATAGCAACGCATACCATCTTGCTCTATGACTGTATATTCATCCACCGTGTGAATTTTCAAAACTGAATACTTTGGTTTATTTCACAGTCAAATAATGTGTACTGAAAGTTGATCTCATGGGACTGCTTCATGACCGGTTCATATCCATAACTCCCCCATGATTTCATATTTCACCCTTCTGTATTTTTTTCACCTCACACATCTCTCCCTCATCGCCAGTTCTTTCTGCTACGACTTCATCTTCCAGCAATACTAGCATGCCTGTAACTATCACAACTGGTAAGGTGCCATCTTTAGTTCACCTCTGAAACACTTATTTTAGCTGGCTTTGTGCTGTAATTGTCTCCAGCACCACTGCTATTGCTACAACTAATATGCCAATTTTATCCAGAACGTCCACTGGTACGCATTCTCTCCCAATAAATCGGGTCACAGTTGATGCATATTTGATCTAATTATCATTACGGTGCATATTGCATATGTATTACTGCAATGTTGTACTTTAATACAATGTCACTAGTCATGGTGATGGATTTTAAATTCAGAAAAACTGTAGAGATTATATGCCAGTGAAGTTTTTTGTTGCTTTTTCTATTTGCTTCTTATAAATGAAAATGGCATCGACACGTGGCATGGCCCTTGTAACAGCAGCCTTTATTTTAAAAAAATCACATGAATGTCACATCCACTCATGTCAAGTTATGCTTTTGGAACACTGATTTCACATTATTTATTTCATGTGTAATCCCAAGTTTTTCTGTAAAGGCATGCATACTTTCTGGAGAATTGGTTTGTGTGTGTGTGTGTGTGTGATTGTGTGTGTGATTGTGTGTGTGTGTGTGTGTGTGTGTGTGTGTGTGTGTGTGTGTGTGTGTGTGTGTGTGTGTGT
>JACXGM010000747.1:0-20451 GCA_016801145.1 Umbra pygmaea | reverse complement strand
TGTGATTTGTTTCCTTTTGTTGGATATTAATGAAGGAAATAGGCTTGTTTTATTTGTGGAGAATGGGTTTAAAAGCAGTGCAATCCTTCGCCAACTTGGAAGTTTCCTCATGGATTACACTGAGAATCAATAGTCATGACTCAGTGGGAGTATGTGGTGTCTTTAAACAATGGACTCAGCAGTGAATAATGTCTATAGTTGCCCTGAACCATGTGTTTTGCTGTTACTGCCTTCCATTTTCTTTTGTATCCATTTTCTACCCCCATCAGCACTGACAGCTATTCCTATACTCTTGTTTCAAACAGCTACAACTAACTTGCCTAGCACTAACATAGCATGATGAGAAAATTGACAGCATGTTTTAATTAACGACTGACTGGGTTTCACTTTCTATCACTTACTCCTGCTAACAGTGACGACATCTCTCCCGTTATTCACCACTACTAATGCACTACATGAAATCACTACTACTCCAGGTAAGATACACCTGTTGTTCCAATGTGTCAGAAAAGCAATGTTTTTGTGCAGTGTACCTTTCCTCTGTCATTGGAACATTTACACACATTGTAAATCTCAAAGTGTACAGTTGTTTAAGTACATGGTGTCTATACTTCTATGTCCACGATGTACAGTGCAGTATGCTGTACAATTACTATTAGTAACTAGGAGGTTTTAATCAAGAAGGCTAATGATAAACGTGGTAAATGGGATCGTATGAAGACCTGGTGAATGTGACATCCTTGGAATGACCAGGGGACCTCAGTCTTAGCGATGTCCTTAAATGATTTGTCTTTGCAGTGACAGTAGTTGCTATACACATCTTTCATATTATATAGTAGTTGAATTGCTGATGCATTCTGTATCCACTCACACTTGCCCCAATATCCTCATCTAACATGTCAGCTACCACCGCTACTAACATCATGACCTTGGGTAAGACACAGTCTAGCTTCCTTTGGCAAACGGTTCTCTCTGTCCGCAGTCTGTTTCCTCCTGTGTACTTGGCTCTCACTGCCACTCTCCAGTCCCCAGCCAACCTGCTGTTTACAACATTGTGGGAAGAGCCATGGATCTTTTGAAAATAAAGGCCTAGCTTACTGCCATTTACAGTAAATAGATAGATATAGATGATCCTTGTACTGTAGTTTTCTATTTAATGCGTTTAAAATAAGACCATATTACTATATGGTGTATATTGCATTAAAGGTATTTTATTGTTATTATGTATTTAACTACAGTGTCAGCTAGAAATTCCTGTTTCTATCATTGCATACTTAAAATATTTAACCGTCTTTGATCCCTCCATTTTTACATCGACCTGGGATGCCACAGGAAAGGAGCAAGCGGTGTATCTGTGGTCTGTTCTCCGGCTCAACCCCCGGCCAGTGACCCCCGCCATAACTACCACCTCCCTCATCAGACCTCATGTCATACCTGGCCCCCGCATCTCTAAAATCTCCCTGGGCTATATTTCTACCCCCCTCATATGGCCGGTCAGGAAGAAACCCGAAGCCTCTCTCACCCGACTTCCAGGCAGACCCATCGTATATCTGACCAAGCCTCCCCCTGTGCCAGCATCGCTCACATCCCCCAGGCCCAATGTGACGAGGACAACCGCAGGGCCTGTGGCCGGGAAACCACACACCGTGTCCAGAGCGGCAACCAGCCCCCACGGCATTTTCCCATGGCAACCGGTGAATGTTGGGAACAGCGACGAAAAGGATTTTGAGACTTTCCCAGTTGCGGCATCCGCGTCACTCAGCAACCGTAAGAAGAATAAGCCCATGGCCCCTCCTCGTTGGATCTCACTGAGTCCCGAAAGAGATAACAGCAGCAGCGGGAACTGGACTGAGCCCCTGGATGAGTACACGTCAGGTTCTGAGCCTTTTATTTATGACATGGATCTAGGTGAAGACCCGTTCAGCGTTTTCCAGTATGACTCTTCCTATTCCCTGGATGAAGGCCTGGCTCTGGCTGACTCTGGCCCACATTACCTTTTTAATGCTGGGGCTGGAGGGACCTCGGAGGGCCCAGGAAGTGTGACTGTCAGTGGTCGTGTCACCTCCATGGGTGAACATTTTAAAACGCGATCGGAGCCTAGTTTTCCCCGGGAAACACTGGCAGGGGGAACGCTAGCAGAGGTTGGGGGTGAGGCGGTGGGTGAGGCGGGGGGTGAGGCAGGGGGTGAGGCAGGGGGAGAGGCTGGGTCCATAGTACCGGACGAGGCGGTGGCGACACACAGCAGCCTGGCTCAAATCTCTCCTTTCAGCACGGCCCCAGAAAGCACCAGCTTCAGTGAGCAAACAGCAGCCTTATCCACTCAATCCCCATCAAACATTGACTCCCAGCCCTCATTATTAACAGAAGTGGAGCTCAGAGTCTCTAGGAAGTTCGTGACGACAGAAAATATCCTCACAGTCAGACCTACAGACTACTACCCTCTTACTCCCACCTCAACACTTAGCCCGTCCGTTACGCTGCGCCAACTCCTTCCTCCAGAAATCCCATGGACAGCTTTGATCGCAGATCAATTGGCCCTTAACTCTCCCCTCTTCACTCCAACCAGAACCCTCCCAACACCATACACAACATTCTCCTCCGTACCCCCCCGTAGTATGGAACAATGTAACGATAGCCATTCAGGGCACGTCAGGCCAGCTGCTACTGAGGCAGCGCCTCTGTTCCTTGGGAGTTCACAGGCCACTGTGCTGAAGCCTTCCATGGAGGTTCAAAGTGATTTATTAATCACAAGGCCCAGTCCTCTGTCAGTCCCTCTTGATGCCGCTGTAGCGCTTGTCCTTGAGAAAGCACACCTTCCTTTCTCTGACGAACACCAAAGTGACCTGGTTTTACCCTCTTTCAAGAATCAATTGAGTTCCTTCGCGAGTTACCCGCATTCAGTGGACGGTACGGACGCCTCAAAGATTCCCATTGAAAGTGTTGCCTCAGGTTACTCTGAGTATGTGAACAGTGTGTCAGATGGGGTGTCGGGAAGCTCTGAGGCGCTGGAGGCCTTTCCACACCATTCTGATCCGCGAGGGTCGTCACGTGTATCCCATCTGTCTATCACTTCGCTCAGAGAACAACCACAACGGACTGTCCTTCCGGCCACCATGACAAATGAGTGGATCTCATCTCAGTCCTCGCCTCCTAGTACAACCTCCCAGAGCAGGCAGGAGTTGACGGATGTGTTGCCCACCGCGTCCTTGGTCTCCCTTAGCTCTGAACTTCCGACCCAGCCAGAGCAGCTTCATGTCACCACGGTTACTGAATGGCAAATGTCACATGGGATTGAGAGACTCTTTGCTCAAGATGAAGAAAAGGAATTCCTCTTGTCACCCAGAAGTAGTTCTTCCTCCTCTCCATCTCCCAGCCCTCTTTTGCAGCCCAGTGCCCAGAGAAAGCTCTCTGTACTCCCCCACGGACACCACGCTGAGGACGGATCCCAACAACTATCCTGGACTAGGCCCATCCTCTACCCCTCCCTGATAACCCCCTTTCCAACTCACACCGGCAGCGCAGGGTCAGAATACGGCAGCGTCATTACCCATGAACCCCGGCAGCAGGCTAACATCCATGAAGTGGGCAGGCTGCCAGGCGGGGGTGTTGGCAGCGTGACTCACACGGACACACACACTCCACTGTCTGATCCGCTCTCCACGGTGACCCCCAGGTCAGTCCAGCTGATGTCAGACATGTCTGAATCGCTCTTAGTCCACAGACCGATGACAACAAACCCTCACTTTGGAGAGAGGCCACACCCCGCCCCTATCCACACCCCTATTGCCAGCCCCCCCAAAAACCCCTCACTGAGAGTAACATTGTCTGCTAGAGCGGCCGACATGGGGGATTCGAGAGCTTCACTGCCCACCCGGCCAGCTGCATTCCAACAATCCTCTACGCACACTGGCAGCCAATCAGAGCCCACTCAGCTTGTTGGAACGAGCCAACGGGTCGCCTGGTCTGGAGAGAACCAGAGTACAGCGTCACCTACTGCCGCAAACACCCAACTCTCCACTTTTGCCCCTAGTCACCTCGTCGTTAGTGCCACAGTTATATGGCCCACTACTGTTACCACAATAATACAGCCTCCACCTGCCCCAAATACACAGCCTGCTTCTACCTCATATAAACCTCTCACTACTGCCAACAAACCCACAACTGTTTCCCCAAACATTAATTTCAGACCCCCCCTCACCAGCCATCCTCTTACAAGCCTAAACACCTCCCCTGCTGGGGCTGGGCTGGCGCTGGTCTCTTGGGGGGAAAACCGCAGTGAGTTCACACAAGGTGATAAACATTGGCCGGCTCTCATCGATCACACGGCCTCCAATGCGACACGGCCGTTAGCAAGCAGCCCGGGCAGCCCTGTGGCTCTAAATGAGAGCACCACAAACAGAGAGACGAAGACGCGGGCCACTCCAACACCAGTGGCCAGCAATCAAGTGGCTCAGGATTCTTTTGTTCCTACAAGGAGCCCATACGTGTCTCTCACCAGCCCACATGTAGTGGTGGTTGAGGGCAGTGGGGAAGTTTCCCCCACACACGCCGACACACGGACCTCAGCGGGCGACGCGAGCCTCTCTGTCCCCGCTCCATGCCAATGTAAAGCTCGCTTTCATTTTTCATGTCTGTGTGGATTTTCAACCGGGAACAGTATGTTTTGCAATAACAACTTAGACGTAGAAAACCTAAAAGAGAGCTAGCCTCTTGATTGCCAAATCTCTGCTTTGTGCGCTACTGTAGAGGGGAAATGAAATTGAGTTGATAGGGAAATGGTAGCTGGTGAAACGGGGAGGGTGATGATTGAGGGTGTGTTGTGATTTTGGATTGGCTGTAGAACATTAACAAAGGGGTGTGCTCTGTAGTTGACCAATCAGTGAACTCTAGAATGGCATCTGCTCTGCTGATGGGGCCGCTGTTAACCCCCGGATTGGGCGCAGCTCCCCACTTGTGATTTCAAGTTTTTAATCATACCTGTTTCTTAGGAGACATCCTGTGCTGTTATTGTTTAATTTTAGAGCAAAGGCTTTCTCCTTAAAAAAAAATCAAGCAACTAATGGTGTTGATCGATAAAGATTCAAGTAAAATATATGTATACACATATAAAAGTTAACTTACTGCTGAGGTGGTGCACCTACTCTGCTAACACTGGAGTCTCCTAAGAACAGCGTTGGCATGGAATAGAAACAGCATTCTACTGTAGCTAGATACTAACAACAGGAGAGGCTTTGGTGCCATCTTGTGGTGACTGTGAGGCATAGCAGCAGATCACCAACAAACGATGTACAATACAGCACATACTCTCATTTACAATCAACCTTTTGGCCCAATTAATAAACATATTAATGACCTGGAATATGGCCATCACTTCCATTATGATTTCTTTCATTCAGGATAACAGAATATTTTCATTTAACCCTTTCCTGATTATAAAAATAAATCTCCACATGTTATCAGTGGAGTAGCAGCATTTCAACATAATTTGTAATATGGAATTGGATTTTACACAACATAATAAGAGTTTATGCGTCAATCCTGAAACTCCTGCTATGCATCACAGACAAATGTTCAATTGTATAAAGTTAATCACCTGGGTCAAACATGGATTGATAATTTTATATCTGCTTTTTAATTGCAGAGGGTCTTTTCTACAGGATTTCCTTTCTTGTCAATGATAAGGAGGGCCAACTATCAGAGTCTGATGTTGAGAAAACTGTTTCACAATGGGTAAGGTTTGATACTTTACTAACCCTCAACAGAATACTAGATTATCTCAATGAATTTATTGATTTATTCATGTCTTTACAGCTCAATCAAACGTTCCAAAACTGGACACAGACACAAACAGTCTATGTTGATGATACCATGTAAGCAATTACAGAACCTGTTTGGAAAATCTTAAAATAAAACTAGATATTATTTTTTTTTAAATTGCATTTCAGCATTATTATTTTGCTCATTATGGCTGTTTTGTTTATTCGCAGTGTTCAGCCTTATAGTGGGACACAGCTAAAGAGGAGTCTCAGTAAAAAGTAAGGCCAGCATTTACTATCAAACTGTATACTGTATTTGAGTGAACAGTGTTCTTCCCTACCATGTGACGAATAGGGAAGACTCTGAGCCCTTACAAATAAACGCTAGTCATGAATTGTGTCAGTAGGTCTGCCTTTTCATGTGTGTTCACTCTCTTCTCCAATTCCTTCTGCCTCTCTCCTTCAGATACATCTGTCAGGCACTGCTGGTCTACCGAACCACATCCACTGTGACCCTGGGAGAAACGGCCATCTCTGCCTGGTTGATGGGAAGTGCCAGCAGCATCAAAAACGGGCTGGAACTAGACACTGTCACCGTGGAGACTGTCGGTAGGACATGATGTCACCAAGACCCGTTGTAGTCTCTTCAATGCTTCCCTTCTTAGCGCAGGAAGTGACTGAGGCAGCCAACTTTGCCAAGATCATGAAAACATGACCTCCACACAACCCAGAGAAAGAACACAATTTCACGGCACACTGTCACACATTAGCTCTGAAGCACCGCCTAATTAGATTAGGTTTCAAATGTGAAAGCCTCAAATGTATCCCTCGTCTTCTAGTCACTGAATATGAATATGTTGCTGATGTTCGGTGTTACAGTGTTATGCTCCTCGTTTTTCTCCCTTTTTCAGAGAACTGCCCAGCTGAGTCTCCTCTCCATTACAGCTGGCCAGAGAGCAGACCAACTGTCACGCAGTACATCCCCTGTTTCCCCAACAAAGACCAGAATGCCTCCAGAACATGGTAGAATGGCATATTAGGAAAATAGTCATTTTTTTACTGTGGTTTACAATGCGATTTTTTGTCTTCTTTTGAAAGGGCTTAAAAGTTACTAATGATATTTTGAAGTTGTATACGAATATTTGTCGAGATAATATATTGTGTACCCTAAAATACATTATCTCATGTTTGTCCCTAGTTTGATCAGCAACTTGACTTACAGAGCAGTTTGGGGATCCCCAGTTTTCAGTAATTGCACTGATATCGATAACATCGAAGTTTCAGCAGGTAGGTGGCAAAACAGCTTCACGAATAAGTACGGTACTCAACATAGATGCACAGTAATGTAAGACATATAACCATGGTTTCAACCTTGATAGACGTGGCGCTTTCAGCATAAAACCAATGCTAGTTACCTGTAGAACACACAAGGGGCCCTATCTTGCACCCAGTGCAACTCAGCGCAATGTCTGAACGCAAGTGTCTTTGCTAGTTTAAGACCAACGCATTTGTCAATTTTCAATGCCATGCGCTCAGATCGTTAAAGTAGGGCACAAGGAGAGTTCTCACCAAGAACTCAGTCGTTCTAACTCTCCCACATAGAGAATGCTGCTGAAGTGGCTGTCCAGCTTGCTGACATCACCAACAACGAGCTGTCCTCAGATGAGGTGTCCAAGGTGGTGGGGAAGGTGAAAGAGCTGGTCACCGTGGCCAAGATCAACTCCAGTCTGGCCACTACCGTGGTCAGCATCATTTCCAATGTGATGGCCAGCTCCGAGTCAGCTCTGGCCATAGCTTCAGAGAGGTACCAGATGTTCTCCTTGTCGTCCTCCTCTACACTCCTTTCTCTTCCCAGACCCTTACTGTGTCTGTCCAGCACGCTGGGCCGTAAGGGCCTCGTGACTGGGTGACGGCTGTATCTCCCAGGGGTTCTGTGGGGTCCTAGATCAGCAGCCCACTGGTTAGGGTATTGGGCTGGTACCTGGAAGGTGGCTCGTTTGTTGTTGTGTCCTTGAGCAATAATAATATAAATGTCTCAAGTTATTAGAAGGCCTTAGTGTCTCTGTCTGTCTGCAGGACATTGAAGACGGTGGATGATCTGGTTCAGAAAATAGAGTTTGATGGGCCTTCAGTGAGAATAATTTCAAAACATCTTGCTCTGGGGATCTCAGCCGTCAACCACAGCGAGTTCAACGGGACGTCCTTCAGTGCCTTCACACACCCTAACCACACAGACCTCCAGGTAAGCTACATTTGGGTTGGTGTTGTTCATTAGAGTTATAAGGAAGTCAGTATAATCTGCTGCACTGGGTTGTATTGGGCATATTGTATTACTATATACAGTTTATAAAAATCATTTTTTATATGCGTATTGTTTACATTTAGGGTTATAATTGAGGTAAGGTTTACGGTAGTTATAGGTGTAAAAGTTCAAGACATTGATTGTGATTGTTTTAAAGAATTATGTGCGTGTGTGTGTGTGTTTTAGTTTAACAGATAATATTAGGACCAGAAGTCTTCACAAGGATAGTAATACTTGACAAAAATGCCCTAATTAGGACCTTTTGCCAGTCCCCATAAGGACAAAGTAAATTTTATGGCTTAGGGGTTATGTTTAGTGCCAAGGTTACAAATAGGTTTAGGGTTACAATTTAGGGTACTTTCCGGTTCAGACATTATAGGTTAGGTTTAGGGTTAAGTTTAGACATTTGGTGAAGGTTAAGTTGTGCATTTGTGCGTGCCTAAGGCAGTCTCCTAGGAAAATGGAAATTGGAAATTCCTGCTGTGGAAACTCTGGTTTGGTGATGTTAACGCTGACTCACAACTTATCAAGCCTGTTAAATCCATTCATCATGAATGTCAGGATGTATATTTGTTCAAGTAATTTAGAGTATTTTCTCTACCTACAGTACAACATTCACAACATTGTGGAGAGCTATTATTCATAATTCTGCTGGGATCGTAGTGTTAACCAAACATGACTCAGGTGACTAGCATGCTGAGTCCACTACTCTCGCTCTATTACATGTGTTGTCGTGTTCATTCTCGTGTTTTACACCGGTCCTTTTCCATATGTGCCAACGCTGTGCCAACGCTGTGCCAGCAGAAAGGGCACCATTTCATCACAGTCCATCTAGTCCTTTATGTACTGTAGATGTAACAAGGCAGGCATGGTGGCATTTAGAAGAACAGGGAATCCAGTGGTCTCTAAGGTACCTCCAGGACGGGACATGATGGATAATCATTGTATGATCAACAAAACAAACCCCTGGCTATATTTCGTCAAAATGCAATACAGTCACATAGAATGTGTTGATATGGTTAAGACGAAGGTCTAACTAACTTGTCTCTCGACAGGTTGACTTTAAGGCCGATCAGCTGAATCCACTGGGTCAGGTCACCCTGCCGGCAACTCTGTTAAACAACCTGACAGAGGCTGAGGCTGCGGCTCTATCCAGGATCAACTTCATGTTCTTCAGCAAGACAGGACTGTTCCAGGTTCATACCATTTCTCTGTGGAATGTACCGGATTAGTGTGTCTTTTCAGCAAATGGCAGTTTGTTTACTTTCTTTGAAACGCACCGTGATCCATATGGTGGGTGAATCTAGGGTTTTGTGTAGCATTTCTTCCTTTTTTTCAGGATAAACTGAACGGGCTCTCTCTGAACAGCTATGTTGTGGCCAGCAGTGTGGGCAATTACTCCATCAACAACCTCCATGACCCTGTGCAGATAGAGATAGCGCACGTGAACTACCAGGTTGTCCCTGCTCTCCTTCCTGTCTCTTATATTCCAATATGTTTTTTTCTTCTTTGGTTACAGGTTATTTTTGAGAGTCCCAATATCCATCTGTAGTTGCTCTATAGAGAGTCATACAATCAAAAACTATTAAAAATAATAATTAGTTTAATAGCAACAAGTTGTTCACGTTAGGATAAGGTGTACTGTAGGTTTAGAATACAATTTAGGGTAATGTTTAAGGTTACAGATAGTGTAAGATTTAAGGTTAGGATTAGGGTTAGTAGAAAGTGTGAGTAATCTGTAGAGCATCTACACATACACTTTGGGACTCTCAAAATGAAATGTTACCTTTTCTTCTCCACTTATTTTCATACTGTATGACAGCACATGATATTAAAAAAGTAACATTTGCCTGTGGCCACTCAATTATTGTTATTTTTGATTGCCTAATGAACATCTTTCAAAGTTGTAAATAAAATATGTGTTGTGTCTATCTATATACAGACATTGTTTTTAAGATGTCTTTATCTGACTGTAACTAGACAGTGATTTAAAGATTCTGTCCACATTTTCTGCACCAGTACACTTGAGCCAAAATGGCACCCAGAAATGTTGTAGTATGTAATTATGTGACAATTAGTTCCCCATATCATCAAAGAATCTGACTTTCAAGCTTGGAATTAATATTAGTTCATAACAGTTCCAGACTGCATCTTTATTGTATCTCTTTCTCCATGTGTCTTTCAGACAAACCCAAAGCCAACCTGTATGTTCTGGGATTTTACCTTGAAAAGTATGTTGGACAAATAGAGCAAATATTTACATATTTGCATGATATATTAATATAAAATCAATTTTCTGTTTAAAACTAAAGAAAAAAACTTAAAAGTACTGCATGTAATCAATAGTTTGTCTTTGTCCAAAAAAGATGGAACAGGTGGATGGAGCCGTAAAGGATGCATGGTGAGTCCCCTGTCCAATGGAAACAAGACGATCTGCCTTTGTAACCATCTCACACATTTTGGCATCCTAATGGTAAGTCTTGTGTTTACAGTAAATCAGTTGGAGATCACTTGTTATTCTTATTCATTCAGTCAAAATGTTTGTACAGGTTGACTTACTTATTTTCTTTGTATTGTGTGAAGGATATCTCTGGATCAGCTGAAAAAATTGATCAGAAAAACAACCAGATCCTTACTTTCATCACCTATATTGGATGTGGCATATCAGCCATCTTCTCTGCTGCAACTCTTCTGACCTACATTGCATTTGAGTGAGTGTACTGCCTTTATCAACAACTCCATGTAACCCAGGTATATTATTGTAACTACTGTGATGTGAAATGTTTCCTCCCATTCTTACACTGACCTCCATGGCGATGTTTGGGCCTTGGTACTGCTCTTATTTGAAAGATAACGTTTGTGGTCAGATACAGTTTAATCCAGTGTCCTGTTCACAGGAAGTTACGTCGTGACTACCCGTCTAAGATCTTGATGAACCTCAGCACATCGCTGCTCTTCCTCAACATGGTGTTTCTGCTGGACGGCTGGCTGGCCTCCTTCGACATGGAGGGCCTTTGTGTCGCCGTGGCCATCTTCCTCCACTTCTTTTTGCTCACATCCTTCACCTGGATGGGCCTGGAATCCATTCACATGTACATCGCACTTGTCAAAGTCTTCAACACCTACATTCGGAGATACATTCTCAAGTTCTGCATCGTCGGCTGGGGTAAGTGGCATAAACTTTTAAGGACTGGGACTGAACTGTAATAAAGATCAGGTCAAGTTCCAGGGAATCAGATGCTTCATAGACAAAAGGCAGAGCTAGCTATTTTCTTAAAATACAATCAAAAATACCAATTCATCAAAATTACATACAAGATGAATTGGCAAAAAAGTGTATGGTGTACTGAAGTCAAATTGTGTATTAAAAATGGGGTTGTGAAATATGCTGCACTTGGTCAATACAGTATTCACTCTCAAGAATTGTTTCACATTATATAGTATGGCAATCTGGATCTAAAATGGATTTAATCTAGATTTTTGTCACTGATTAATAGAAAGTATTACAAAATGTCCATGATGGAATAATGTTATATTATTTAATGACTAACTTCAAATGAAACTAAAAAGTATTGGGTCCAGACTTTTTCACCTCCTTTGCTACTTTATGACAAAGTTAAATATGCTGTATTGCAGCTAACTGCTTTCAGAAATCACATATTGATTACTGAATTAAGTCCATCTGGGTTAAAACACACCTGTTTCTACATATCTAAGCAATCACACAATAGAGTGCATTCAGAAATTATTCACAGCGCTTCACTTTTTCCACATTTTGTTATGTTACACCCTTATTCTGAAGTTGATTAAATTCATTATTTACCTCAAAATTCTACAAACAACCTGTTTCCACTGATTATCCTTGAGATGATTCCACATCCTGATTGGAGTCCACCTGTGGTAAATTCAGTTGACCAGACATGATTTGGAAAGGCACACACCTGTCTATATAATGTCCCACAGTTAACAGTACATGTCCGAGACAGGATTATATTGAGGCACAAATCTGGGGAAGGGTACAGAAAAATATCTGCAGCATTGAAGGTCCCAATGAGCACAGTGGCCTCCATCATCCGTAAATGGAAGAACTTTGTTCTCTGTGGAGAGAGGAGAAACTTCCAGAAGATCAACCATCTCTGCAGCACTCCACCAATCAGGCCTGTATGGTAGAGTTGCAAGACGGATGCCACTCTTCAATAAAAGGCACATGAAAGCCCACCTGGAGTTTGCCAGAAGGCACCTGAAGGACTCTTAGACCATGAGAAACAAAATGCTCTGGTCTGATAAAAGAAAGATTGAACTCTATGGCCTGAATGGCAAACGTCATGTCTGGAGGAAACCAGGCACTGCTCATCACCTGGCCAATGCCATCCCTACAGTGAAGAATGGTGGTGGCAGCATCATGCTGTGGGCATGTTTTTTAGCGGCAGGAACTGGGAGACTATTCAAGATTGAGGGAAAGATGAATGCAGCAATGTGCATAGACATCCTTGCTGATAACCTGCTCCAGACCGCTCTGGACCTCAGACTGGGGCAAAGGTTCATCTTCCAACAGGACAATTTCCCTAAACACACAGCCAAGATAACAAAGGAGTGGCTACAGGACAACTCTGTGAATGACCTTGAGTGGCCCAGCCAGAGCCCAGACTTGAACCCATTTGAACATATCTGAAAATGGCTGTGCACCGATGATCCCTATCCAACCTGATGGAGCTTGAGGGGTCCTGCAAAGAAGAATTGGAGAAACTGCACAAAAATAGGTGTGCCAAGCTTGTAGCATTATACTCAAAAAGACTTGAGGCTGTAATTGCTGCCAAAGGTGCTTCAACAAAGTATTGAGCAGAGTCTGTGAATGTACATGTGGTTTTTTTGTTTTTTATTTCAAACACATTTCTTTCACATTGTCATAATGGGGTATTGTTTGTAAAATTTTAAGGAAAATAATTAATTTAATCCATTTTGGATTAAGGGTGTAACATAACAAAATGTGTAAAATGTCAAGCGCTGTGAATACTTTCCGGATGCACTGTAAATACTTAATCCAGGAGATGATTTTAAAAAGCAACAGTTGGGATTGGACTATAAAAAATACCCCAAACTTAACTGAAAATTCTTAGAAATCCATTAAATATTTTTTTAATGAAATGACACAACTATGAGTCGCCCATGTACTAAAATTGAGTTTCCAACCAAGGGCGTTGGTGTTGAAAGAAGCAATTGGCCATTGGTATCTTTTTTTAAAGAATGTATTTGGTACGGTATATGTTTTATTTTTATTTCTTTAATTATAGAACCGTAGGAAACAGCCCAGGGAGGGAGACAGGCAGGAGAGACTGAGCGGAAGCCGAGGATCGAACCCCTGTTGCCGAGGGCAACAAGGTGTAGTCCAGAGTCAGAAACTATGAAAGCTACACCAAAATCTAGCACAGCTGGATGGGAAAACTGTCCATCTGTTGTCTATTATCTACGCAATATAGAAGTGGCAAGGAGATAGCCATGGCTGAAAATCTGTCACAGATCTGCCCTAAGTTTCTCTGCTCAAATTAGACCAAGATGTTACTTTTGGCTTGTAAAACAATATGAGTGGAACAAAGCCATCTACCTTCAAAACACCATCTCATGTTAAAGCGTGGTGGTGGAAGCGTTCTGTTATGAGGATGCTTTAGATCAACAGGGACTAGGAACCTGTCAGTATGTAGTGCCAGATGGATGGAGATAAACACAGAAGACTCTTGGAGGAACATCTGCATTTGCTTGTACTAGAATGGCCAAGACATTCTGAGGTCTGCCTAAATACTATTAAATCTTTGGCAAGATTTGAGTCAGTTAACCAACAGTGCCAATCCAACAGCATGAGAATTTATTCCAAATATAAAGTCCAAAATCTGCAAGAACCAGATGTGCAAATGGTGGTAGAGAGATTCTGCAGCTGTAGTTGCTCCCAATGCTGGTCTCACAAAGGGTTAACGTATGCTTATCCAACAAACACAAAAATTAAACAAGTATTATTAAAAAAATATTTTGTCTAATAACATTTTGTTTAATTTCAAAACAGTATTTTGCACCTTGCAGAAAATATTAAAGGAACATAATGTCAATTCAGTCAATTTTAATTCCAGATTGTAATACACCAACATTTAAAGGATTAATACAATTACTATAGAACCTGCAATACAGTACAGTAATGACTTCAAGTAAACACTAAGTGCAGTATTATTACACGTCACTTCATGCTTATTCAAGTTTTCCTCCAACACATGAGGCTATAACATTTGAAATATTATTACCCTTATCTAATAAAACTTGCAGGAAAATGTTTTTTTTTAAACCCTTAGAAAAGTAGGCATTTAGTCAGTCTTAGAATCATCAATGATCTCCTCCATATGTTTCAAACCTTATTTCCTGTAGATTTAAATGTTATTACAAATTTGTCTAAATCAATGTTTTGGTTCAGAGATTTATAGCTCCATTTTAGAAAGTTGACATTCATTGTTGAATAATGTAACTTTTTTACATGGTGGGGTGATAATAATTTTTTTAAAGTCAGGGAACATTGAACTACGTATATGATTCACAATATGGACAAAAGTATGTGGACACATGACCATCACACCCATATGAGTTGTTTAGACATCCCATTTCAAAACAATTAGCATTAATAAGGTGTTGACTCCCAATATTCAGGCAATAACAGCTGCCACTCTTCCGAGAAGGTTTTCCAAAAGATTTTGGAGTGTGCTTGCGGGAATTTGTTACCATTCAGCCAAAAGAAGCATTTGTGAATTCAGGCATTGACGTTGGACGAGAAATTCAATGAATCCCAAAGGTGTTCAATTGGGTTGAGGTCAGGGCTTTGTGGAGGCCTCCTGTGTTCCTCCGCACCAAACTCATCAAAACACGTCTTTATACACTCATGCTGGAACAGGAAAGGGCCTTCCCCAAACTGTGGGCAGAAATGTGGAAATACCCAATTGTCTATAATGTCTTTGTATCTTGTAGTATTAAGATGACCCTTCAATGGAACTAAGGGGCCTAGTCCAAACCTTAAACACAGCTCCAGACCATTACCTCTCCTCCACCAAACTTTACAGCAGGCATTACAGTATGCATTCCAGTAGGTAACGTTCTCCTGGCATCTAACACAATTAGATTCATCCACCCAACTCCCAGATACTGAAGCGTGATTTTTCACTCCAGAGAACACATTTCCATTGCTCTAGTCCAGTGGCTGCATGCGTTACACTGACTTGTGGTAAAGGCGGTATCCTATGACAGTGCCACGTTTAAAGTAACTGAGCTGGAAATGCTAAAGTTAGAAATAAAATATTGTAAAGCACACTGGTTATGTTTCAAGGTAGCTCCGCCCTGTACCTTCTAGGAAAAGTAGTGTAAAATACAGCAAGCTTTGGAAAACGTTTAACATAGTTACACAATGGCGTATTTGTTTTCATTTTGGTCTATTACTATATATACATCTATGACTCCTCCAACATATTTTTTCTACAATCACTCATAACCCTTGAAATGCCCAAAAAGTGACATAAGCCAAGGGTTGAGAAGTAAGCTGGATGTGTCATATATGGTAACTACTTCCTTTTCAGATGTAAATGCATTTGATGCTTGATTTAATTATGCTACACACTGAACTAATGCTAATGTGACTGGTGGCCTGCTTTGATTGAATTAATTATTGTCATGTCTCACTTACAGGACTTCCTGCTACAATTGTTGCCATAGTGATAGCACAGGACAAAAACTCATATGGGAAATTGGTGTATGGCCACCAGGGGGCCACTGAACAGGGCTCTTCTGAATTGTAAGTTCAGAATCTAGTTCAAGAGACAATTGTATATATAGCTATTTATATGTATATGTGTTTATATAGTTTAAGCTTAGACTTCAGTACTGTAAATGGTTGATTTCCAGTAGGCCTTCAGGTCTACAGTATGTACAGTACAACAGGTCATAATGTATGAGATATGCTCCATGCTCCATACAGCTGTTGGATCCGTAGCACGGCGGTGTTCTACGTGACGTGTGTAGGCTACTTCTCCATCATCTTCCTCATGAACGTGGCCATGTTCATCGTGGTCATGATCCAGATCTGCGGTCGCAATGGGAAGCGTAGTAATCGCACGCTGCACGATGAGGTCCTCAGGAACCTGAGGAGTGTCGTCAGCCTCACCTTCCTCTTGGGAATGACCTGGGGCTTCGCCTTCTTCGCCTGGGGACCCGTCAACCTGGCCTTCATGTACCTCTTCACCATCTTTAACTCACTACAAGGTATGGGGCCAAACCATGGTGCTCTGTGTACCTGTGTAAAGTTTAATTGAGCATGTGTCATCCATGTTTCAGGATCCTGACCTGGAATATTTTTATTATCTGCAAGCCCTTGTACAGCACGCAGGAATTCGCATAATTTATTCCGGTCGGTGTTCACATTCCACCGAGTGTCGACGTGTACAAAGCGACCAGATACAGAAGTGGAGTCATACCCACATTCCTTAGTTATCATTCTGGGTGACTTTAAAAACGGTAGACTAAGCCAAGAACTTGCGGTCAACATGGCTCCACACTTCACCCACCATCACCTAGACTCCCCTGGAACCTATGCCAGGATCCTGTTTGTGGACTTCAGCTCTGTATTTAACACCATCATTCCGGCCTTTCTCCAGGACAAGCTCTCCCAATTGGGAGTGTCTGAATCAACTTGTAGGTGGATCACAGACTTCCTGCCCAACAGGACGCAGCACATGAGGCTGGGGACGCACTTCTCTGACCCCTTAACCATCAGCACTGGATCCTCTCAAGGCTGCGTCCTATCACCCCACTCCTCTCCCTGTACATCAACAGCTGCACATCCAGTCACCACTCGTCAAGCTCCTAAAGTTTGAAGATAACACCACCCTCACTGGATTCATTTTTAATGGAGATGAGTGTGCCTACAGTTTGGAGATTGACCATCTGCTGTTCTGGTGCAGGCACAACAACTTGGAGCTCAATGCCCTTAAGACCATGTAGATGGTAGTGGACTTCAGGATAAGCACAGCCTTTCCCCCCATTGCCCTGTGTGACTTCTCAGTTAGCTCTGTGTAGTCCTTCCCCTTCCTGGGTACCACCATTGCCCAGGACCTCAAGTGTGAGTTGAACATCAGCTCCTCCACAAAAAAAGCACAATGGAGGATGTACTTCCTTCAGCAGCAAAAGAAGTTCAACCTGCCAAAGACCATGATGGTGCACCTCTACACTTTCATCATAGAGTCCATCCTGACCTCCTCCATCACCGTCTGGTATCCTGCAGCCTCCACCAAAGACAAGGGCCGGGTGCAGCGCATCATTCACTCTGCTGAAAGGGCGATTGGCTGCAATCTTCCTCCGTAACAACACCTACACGCCACCAGAATTAGAAGGAGTGCAGCAAAGATTGTGGCCGATCCCTCTAACCCCGGACTTTGACTATTCAGAACTCTTCCCTCCGGCAAAAGGTTGAGGTGTATCAAGAACAAGACCTTCCACCACAAGGACAATTTCTTTCTTACAGCAGTAGACCTCATGAACATGCCCCTGAAACCAAACTGACTCTGCCCCCCCACGCACAGACAATAGAAAACTGTTAAGATTCCATATGTATACTGTTCATATTACACTCATATACTGCACATTTAAAAACGTTTTTATTTTTCACTGTTACATTATACTGTTACATACAGTATAAGCCTATACTATACTAATACTTATACTATAAGGCATACATTATATGGTTAATATACTGTAGATAAATATAGATATATATTAAATAAATATATATATAAATATATATATATATACATGTTTCATACTGTAGATATCCTGCATATCCTGCACCTTAAGACTAAAAGCTTAAAAATGTTTACACATACTTCTGCTTACATTATACTGTAAATGACATTACAATATATATATATACATTACACTGTTCATATACTATGTATGTAAATATGTATGTATGTATGTATGTATGTATGTATGTAAATATGTATGTATGTATGTATGTATGTATGTATGTATGTATGTATGTATGTATGTATGTACATACAGTATATACAGTAAATGTATATATGTATATGCTGTACAGTATATATGTACACAGATATACAGTATATATACACCGATACAGGCCCATATACTGTCCACAGCATGCTCATATCCTGCACCTCAAAGGCTAAAAATGTTTACATTTCTGTAATTTACAGGTAATCCAGAATGTATTCACAGCGCTTCACTTTTTCCACATTTTGTTATTCAACAAACAATAATGTTAATGTCAATGTCAAAGAAGTTTGTTTGAAATCTTGGAAAATTTATTTTAAAAAAAAATGAAAAAAGCACATGTTTATAAGTATTCACAGCCTTTGCCATGACACTCAAAATTGAGCTCAGGTGCATCCTGTTTCCACTGATCATCCTTGAGATGTTTCCACAACCTGATTGGAGTCCACCTGTGGTAAATGTAGTTGATTGGACATGATTTGGAAAGGCACACCTATTTATATAAGGTCCCATAGTTAACAGCGCATGTCAGAGCACAAACCAAGCCATGAAGTCTGAGGAATTATCTGTAAATCTCAGAGACAGGATTGTATCGAGACACAGATCTGGGGAAGTGTACAGAAAAATATCTGCAGCATTGAAGGTCCCAATGAGCACAGTGGCCTACATCATCCATAAATGGAAGACATTTGGCACCTTAAGGACTCTCAGATCATGAGAAACAACATTTTCGGGTCTGATGAAACAAAGATTGAACTCTATGGCATAATGGCAAGCGTCATGTCTGGAGGAAACCAGGCACTGATCATAACCTGGCCAATACCATCCCTACAGTGAAGCATGGTGGTGGCAGCATCATGCTGTGGGCATGTTATTCAGTGGCAGGAACTAGGAGATGAGTCAGAATTGAGGGAAAGATGAATGCAGCAATGTACAGAGACATCCTTGCTGAAAACCTGCTCCAGAGCGCTCTGGACCTCAGACTGGGGCAAAGGTTCATCTTCCAACAGGACAATGTCCCTAAACACACAGCCAAGATAACAAAGGAGTGGTTACAGGACAACTCTATGAATGTTCTTGATTGGCCCTGCCAGAGCCCAGACTTGAACCCGATTTAACATCTCTGAAGAGATCTGAAAATGGCTGTGCACCGACACTCCCCATCCAACTTGATGGAGCTTGAGAGGTCCTGCAAATAAGAATGAGAGAAACTGCCTTAAAATGATTTTTGGAATTTGGGCGTTGCTCTATTATTACTGTAGAGTAAGTGTAACAAGTTATTGCTTCACTGCCATGTATTGTACGGTTTCCTCCACTAGAGGTCTCTTTGGTGTTACTTATTATACCTGCAAGGAAAAGCAAACATGCTCTCTTTTAAGTTGTAAAATCTTGTCATCTTTGTTGTTATTTGATAAAGGATTTCCTTCATTATTCTTCTTTCCAATAGGTTTATTCATCTTCATTTTCCACTGTGCGCTGAAGGAAAATGTCCAAAAACAGTGGAGGAGGTACTTGTGTTGTGGCAAATTCCGCTTGGCAGACAACTCAGGTAAAGATGTGACAAAGAACACAACAGAGATAACTTTCTTGGGAAAACAATCAGAACATTTATTCAGAAAACATCTCTGATCAAAGGTTTAAAATGGGGGAAATTAAAGTGGTTTTGTGATAAAACCATAATCGCATAATAATTTAAGATATGTATATATGTATTTAACACATTTTCATTTTATGATGTATTGTGAATGTTGTCCAGTGGTAGTAGAATCTCTTTTGAAATGAAATTAGTTTTAGCTTAAACAAACTGTAAGCACAGGATTCTATTGAAAATGCCTGTGAACTTCATGCTTCAAGGTGCTATCTGTAGAATTTGAGTAACATCGGAACTAATTTCTCTTTCCAGTGACCAGCATTCCAAAATGGTAAAAATGTTATCTCTTTTTTGCTTTTGCCCCATTTTTCTCATTTTCCAATTGGTCATGTCCAATTCCCCCTAATCCTGCCTTGTCGGCGGCTACACAAATCCACTGACATGTAAGGAATGGTGAAGGGAGCTCACATGGTTCCTCCAACCAGGTGTCGCCTAGCCGTCCGATTCTTTTCACACTGCTCATCCATCGCTGAAGCCTTTATTCAGCACATGTGCAGAAGGATTACATTTTAACTAGGGGTGCAACGGATCATGAAACTCACGGATCGGATCGGTTTTCGGATCAGAGTCACGGATCGGATCATTTTTCGGATCAGCAAAATAAAAAAAATAAAAAAAATTGGAATTTGGGTTAGTTGTTTTTATAATTTTTAGTGGTTATAATGAGCAATATGAGAGAGAAATTTGGTTAATATTTATCGTTGTTTAGGTAC
>JACXGM010000746.1:0-65287 GCA_016801145.1 Umbra pygmaea | reverse complement strand
GTTAAAATCATCATACCAAACTGCTTATTTCAATGTTTTTTAGATGTTAACAGAATGGCTCCAAAAAACGAATTACTGATATAAGGTCCTTCACAAAAAGACAATGTGTAAGTAGTATAAATGTCTAGCTTTATATTGTTAGTTACAACTAGTTTACATAGTTATTAATGATTGGAACTTATTGTACTGTATACTCTGTCATTTATCAGACAAATGAAGTTCCAGTTGATCCAAGCAGCAGTAAAGAGACAGAGAGAGAAACATGGTCACAGGTGAGGTCTTAAATAGTCTAGTAGTGATTATGACAGTAAGTGTTGAAATTGATTATGATATTGTTTTTGAGGCACAGTGTGTTCATACTAGGCTAAACTAATGCCATAAAGAAATACTCAGAAAAGCAATTGTGTATATACAGTGGGTGAAATAAGTATGGAACATGTCACAATGTTTCTCAGTAAATATATTTCCAAAAGCGCTGTTGACATGCAATTTTCACCTCGCAACATTTCTGACAGAGGAGTGAAAAGAATAATCAGAAGAGTTGTGTAACTTTCTGAAAAGTAGGTTTAAAGCACACAAGATACTTTGTGCCTGCAGACTTGAAGAAACCAATATTCAATTTAGCTAGCTAATATTAGATTAAGAAATAAGGTTAGTAAACCACTGGACTTACGTAATGTTACAGAACTCTGAATAAACCTGAATATATTTTGACACTTCTGACCTACTGTATGAAATGCAGTATCTTGTGTGTGTGTGTGTGTGTGTGTTTGCACAAACGCTTTCTGCTCATGCTTTTAGCAACAGGCAGGAGCATCGATAGCAAATAGAATGGTAAAACTGTGTCCCCACCAATGTTCAAACCAAACCTACGCCCTTGTTGTAAGGTATGGATGGGATTGCAGTTAGACCCCAGTTTGATTCCACCCTCAAACATTCTAGTTTACATGTACTGTATGATGTGACTTTTTTATGTACTTGAACACTACAGAAAATGTGTTTGAAATGGTGGCATATATTGTTTTTTTGTCCCTGAAAATGTTCTATAATAATACAATTATATTTGTTTAATGGTATAGCTATGCATAACATCACTGAAATTAGGAAATACTCTGTCCAAAATTGGATGTAGCCCTACTAGCAGACAAGAGTATTGAAGTCACACTCTTCTGCATTGTAGACCAGTGATTTACACATTACACTATCATGACTTCAAACATGCACATTGGCTTACAATTTGGTTTAAATGATAGAGAAATATGCTATGTTCAGCCAGTCAATACATAATTACGGTACACAAGGCAGACAGAAATTGAAATGTCATTGATTATAAAATGACACAACTCTCTCCAGGGCAAAATAAAAAAAATACTAAACCCTCACCAAGACTAAAATGACAAAGCATGACACTCCCCCTTTTCCCTTTTTGTCTCCTTATGTTAAATACTAATTACTCCCTTACTCTCTGAGGGTGTTTCATTTGGACTATGCAAAAATACATTGTAATCACAGTACATCAAAGCAATCAAAATAATTATTTGGGCAGAATAGAAACAGTGCTGGCTAGATTAGTGTAACAGTTATAGTGCATGATGACATCATTTGTAGTGCACTATGTTTTTGAATGCCATCGATAGTTTTATTTAAATTCCCATTTTTAGTGATTAATTTCTCCATTCGATTGAATGGACAATGGGTTTAACACCTCCGCTGGCTTCCAGGCGAACTACATCAACAAGATTGAACAAAACAGCTGCGCAAAGATAAACAATAGAGTCAGACATATGGTCAAATACTTGCTTGTTATTACATTATTCATATTTTACAAAGAATCAAGCTCATATGGAGTTACAAGGTTTTTCAATAGTGAATGGGAAATATGTGTCTTATGAGCGAACGACGAGTTAGAGCAATGGGTGAGTGGCAAACTAGCAGACTAGTTCGTTGTCTGTGGTTTTCATGCAGCCCCTGGCCTATCTGGAGTGAAGAAAGCATAATTATCTTCAATGTAGCTATCAGTGATTGGGTAAATACTTGGAGGAACAAATAAAAAATATTTTAAAAATGCCTAACAGATTACTTCTAACTTTATTTCTAGACAGGGTGGTTGTATAATTGTATAAATCAAACTTCTATTTAAAGACAGGGAGGTTGTATAATTTTGGGTGCAATTGTTTTGAAATAATGACCGAAATATGAGTTATAGTAATGGGTGAGTGGCAAAGTTGTCTGGCGATTTCATGCAGCTCCTGGCCTATTTGGAGTGGAGGTAGCACCATTAGTTTCAATGTAGCTTTCAATGATTCTAAATCTGTACCTAATGAAGCGTTGTAGGACTTATAGCTCTGGGATGATATTGTGACACGTAGTAAATGTTTCAAATTGTGGTATACAATTTCTAGCTAGTAGTCAAGGTCCTTACGCTAGATTCCACTCCACCAAAGTGACTTGTAGTGGGTGTGGGAGTGAATTAAAGAAATCACTGATAATATGAGAAATAACTGTATCAGAGTATAAAAATGTGTTACAGCTACAATTCTCATGTTTGATACTTTTGAAGAGGCCGTAACAAGATGAATACGATGAGGTCATTATATTGCAAATAATTTTATGTGTAATGCAGAAATTGAATGTCTAATGATTGAGCTGTCAAAAAGTCTGTTTTACCTTGCCTCAAAGAATGAAAGAAACAGACTGCTTAGATATGGGTGGGGGTTGGGTTGAGAAATTAGCTGATCTAAGGTGTTGATAACATCTGGCGATTAGATAAGGAGTCATAAATATATCGTAAGGACAGAAAGAGGCTCAAGAATGTGTCTTGGTCAGGTTTTAAGCTTAAACTTTGGCCAACGTAGGTTAAAGGATGAGGGGTTAACAGTGTGACTAAATACTAGGTTTAAAGAAAAGAGGGGTCATCATGGCAAAGTGGAGAGATCTTAGACTTTGGGGATCAGAGATTAGCCACAAATGTGAAGATAGTAACGAGACAAATGTTATTATTTGTTTGAAGAATTAGCCAATCAGAGGGCTGTAGATGATGTCAACTTTGAGATAAAATTCCATGTAACCATGTATTCTGGGTCTATGCTTTGCAAGAGAATAAACCGGTTTCATGTCTGGAGACGTACATGGAATCTATTTGCTCATTCCCTAAACACTTATTTTGAGAGTACATTTTGGTTGCTTCTGTATCAGATTTTTTCTTGAAATACCACAAAGTCCAGAATTCAATGCAAACTTTGCGCCTGCACATTTTGTGTCTAATTAGGTCTAATTTTACACTGCACTTTGTCAAATGCACCAAACACTGTCAACACATGTCACATGGCCAGGCTGTTGCCTAGCAATGGAATTACTTTGAAAAGTTCCAAGGCAAACTCGCCGTTACTTCCTGGTCTCAGAAAAAATGAAACAACACAAAATGTATGTAATCTCAGGGTTTTTGGTTTTGCTTTGGTGTTTCCATCAATCAAATATTGTAATACAAGGCATAGAGTTGTGGAACATTTCATCATTCAAATGAGACAAGTATTTCTCCTCCCTAAACCAATTCCTAACTACGGAGAGTGCTAATCATTTTAACAGGAGGAAACACTATCCTACAGGGAACACACTTTGAAAAGAAAACAGGTCATTTCGAATTAAACCCGAGGCAAAACGATGAACCGCTCACTCTACATTATCCTGCTTATTACCAGACTAATGTAGAATTAAATTCATTCGACACAAAATAGGCTATTGATTTAAAAATGTTATCCTGATTCTAGGCTGAGAACTGTTACCATACACAAAAACACCACAAGGTTCCGATCACAGTATGCTACACCAGAAAAAATTATCTCCAGAGGAAATGTTATAAAATACACTGTTTTTTGGTTTGCTTCCTGTATTTAGGTCGGATCGTGTTCACACCTAAATTGAACCGAACTCTAGTTCACTTGGAAGCGGCCTGAGACCCCCGTTTTAAATCGGACCAGAGTTTGTTTGTTTGGTCCGCACCAGAGTTCGGATGAACTTTCACACCAGCCCAAACGAACCGGACTATCTGAACAAACGCTCCAGGGTTCGTTTTAAATGGACAAACTAGGCAGGTGTGAAAGCGACCTTAGTTAATATTCTTCTTTCTTAACTAATTAGACACACAATGAGCAGGCGCAAAGTTTGCATTGAACTCTGGACTTTGTAATATTTCAAGAAAAAAATCTGATACAGAAGCAACCAAAATTTTCCATGCCAATTCTATAACATTTACTACTTCTACTGTTGTACATTTTCCAGACCACTGCTCAGTTCATAGCGGTTTATTATTATTATTATTATTATTACTATTATTATTATTACTATTGTCATTACTATTTTAAAATTCTTATATTGTTGTAATTCTTGTTTTTAAGCCCACTGCATAGAATCGCCGAGCCATGTCAAAAAGAATTTCTCTGCATAGGATGATGTATGTCATTCAATGCATATGATAAATAAACCACTTTGACTTTGACTTTGAAAATGTACTCTCGGCTGGAACAGCAATGTAATGTAGGAACAGCACTGTATATGAACTTGTGTTCGAAAGTTTGGGGTCACTGTTTTATTGATTTTTATTTTCTCCCTCCCAACTCCCCCTAATCCTGCTTGTTGTTGGCAGCTCCACAACTCCTTGGCCAGATCTGTGGGATGGCGAGTGGTGCGCACACAGTTCATCCAACCACATGTCTCATAAAAAAGAAGCTGTCAACGGCTGCAACCACATTTTTGAGATGGCAAGTTGTGGAAATTGCTCAAGTGCAATCAAAATTAGCAGTTTCTCAAAAATGCAGGGGTATAGTTTATTCATATACACCAATCAGCCATAACATTATGACCACCTGCCTAATATTGTGTTAGTCCCCCTTTTGCCGACAAAACATCAGCCCCATATACAACAAACTGCGATGCACTGTCTTCTGACACCAACATTAACTTTTTCAGTAATTTGATCAAACCACACAGGCCAGCCATTGATCCCCATGTGCATCATTGAGCCTTGCACACTGTGTAAGGTTTTGTTATTTCACAGACTGGTTTAATCATTTCATATTGTCCAATAGATCATTGTCCTAATAGTTAACAGCACACACCAGACGTCTATTCGTTATTCACATCTTCATATTGATTCCTGGTTCAGTTTATTTTACTGTCTGTAATTTTATAATTGTTTGTGTATGTATATTGTAGTTCTATGTTCATTAAACAATTATACATTGTTTAGAGCCACTGAGGTTTTTTGGTTTAGAGAAGTGTGTTTTTTGTGAAATAGCTTGTTTCTCAACTAAACACCTGTACTCCTCACAGAATGACCGACAAAGTTAAGAAGAGACAGCAAATAAGTAGGGCAGCACAAAAAGGGGCAAAGCCTCATAACATTTGGGAGATGAAGAAGGGTATGACAATCCAGCTGGAGCGCTATCCCCTTTCCACCAGGGTAGCGCAAGCGAGGTATGGCACCGCTTAATTCCCCCTTCCAGCTTTTTTGTGGGGGCTATGAGCAGTACCAGTGAGAAAGTTGGGGTTGACTACATGGTTCCCACACTACGAACTGGAGCTCTTCTCGTCAGAGGAAGATGACTGCTACAGGGTGGAGCTGCGTTGCTCCACAGAAAGCAGGAGGACAAAGTCATTGACGGGTATGTAGATTAGGCAGACCAATAGGGGTGTCACCTGGGCCCAGAGGACACTGACTATAACCAATAGTCCTCAAAGGAGGATAACATGGCAGGTGAGGGGGACAGTGACATTCACATATCTGTTACAGACCCTAGCTGGCTAGTGACGCACCCCTTGCCTACACCTTTTACTGGGTGCACTAGCCAGCTACCCCAATCCTCACCTCAGCTGGTGTCAGCTCCATCCCCCCATCCCTGACTCCTCTGCCACCAACACCTGTGCCTGCTGCATGGCCCCAGCCGCTCCTACCCCTGGCCGGGGTCTGCCTAGTGGTGGCACTGGGAATATATTAATTCCTGGTTGTGTTTAGTTTACTGTTGGTCAAGGTTCTGGAGATATACACAACAGGTCTCCATTCATTTTCCCTATGTAGCTGAAGGGGGACTGCCCTCTTTTAGCATTATACTGTGCCACGACAGCAGGAGAGCCAAGCTTCTTTTTGACCAAAGACTTTGTTTTGTTGTTTGTCCCTTGTCCAGTTGCTTTTATGTCTTAAGAGATCTCGTAGGTGTTTTGTCAGTGTCGGCAGACAAGGTGAAACTTACCGACATAATTCACCATGCCCATGAAGTGTCTTACTTCTTCCACGTTCTTTGGTTCGGGCATGTTTGCAATTGCCTGGATCTTCTCTGGGTCAGCTTCAATCCCCTGTGTACTAATATCATGTCCCAGGAATTTCAATTTCTCAACTGCAGACTCACATTTTCAATTAAGTGTGATACCAGCCTTTTCGAACTTCTGTAGCACTCCACTCAGTCTTTTGTCATGTTCTTTTCTGTCTTTTCCATAGACCAGGATATCGTCTGCATGGCACAATGTTCCTTCACTACCCGCAATTATCTGTGAGATCCTTAACTGAAAATGTTCCTTTTGGAAACATTGATGTGTACTGCTTGTTGGCATCTTGAACTAAGGCTACTTGTGTTTTTAGCTGAATAGCAGGGAGGCCAAGCAACAGTGTTACCAGGTCAGTGACCACATACACTTCTTGGTTTGTTTTTCTATTCCCCTTCTGAATTTGTGCCCTAAATTTCTTCATGATTTCTAATGGGCAGTTGTTTGGGCCACTGATGATTTTCTGTGCTGTATGGAGTCTCCCATCCCTGCCTTCGACATGCATGCATGCTGGAATAGCTGTGACAGCTGCTCATGTGTCCAGTCTGAAGGTCATTTTGTCTCCATTTAGCAAAAGGTCTTGCTGCCACACTCCTGCAGCTGTTTGGGTATGGATAGCTCCCATAATGGCTATAGCATTATTTTCTCGGCTGTCTACTATGGCCTTGACAGCTGCAAAATGTCCCTTTTTTTAACATTTCCTACACTCTGCTTCTTTGGCAGGGCATTGCTTCCAGCCATGTCATGGGTATTTACCACATTTTTTATACTGTTCCGACTTACTGGATTTGTGTTCTATGTATTCTTTACGAAATGAGTGTTGCATATTGTGCAAGGGTTGTTTTATTTTCCTGCATGTTGATATTGTGTCCAAGTTAGCTCCTTTTGTTTCAACATCATCATGTTGCCGAAGGAGTGGCTGTTTTTTTATTTCTTCTTGCTGTCTGACCTGTATTATGGTTTTTGCAAGCGTCAATTCGGGATCTAACTGCAACCTCTCTGAAAGTCTGGAGTTGTAATGAATTACTCCCAAAGAGGTAAAAGACCAATACAGTTTATTCTAAAGGTTGGAATACCAATTTAAGATTACAGGCAAAGGTACAGAGGATAATCCAAAAAACACAATAAGAGATAAACCATGCACGGGTCAAGCCAGAATTACAATCCAAGAATGTATGTGAAGGTACAGAGGTAAATCCAAGGCAGAATAATCAACAAACAATGCAAAGGTCAAACCGGAATAACAATATACTAATTGAATGCTCAGAATGGAGAAAATCAATACTCACAATACCTCGCAAAGAGGCAAGAGTACAGGTCCTTCTCAAGAAATTAGTATATTGTGATAAAGTTCATTCTTTTCCGTAATGTAATGATAAAAATTAAACTTCCATATATTTTTGATTCATTGCACACCAACTGAAATATTTCAGGTCATTTATTGTTTTAATACTAATGATTTTGGCATACAGCTCATGAAAACCCAAAATTCCTATGTCACTATATGTGCTTTGGCGTTCACCTCGCAAAACAACAAACAAATATATGTCGCTTTTATCCTTCCTTTTTGCTAACTTCGACCTCACCATGTTTTTCTTAGCCTACACACCCATCTCTTCTCTTTTCTCACGTTCTCTTCTCAACTCCCACCTCCAACGATATTGTTTGCTGAAAAATGTCTGTGGCTTTTTGATTCATGGCTCAAGTGCACAACTAATTCAGACTATTCTAATAATAAATTTATATGAAGGGTGTGAAAACATCATCCAATATTTCCCAATCATTACACTTGGCTCATCAAAATTAAAATTCCCTGGAGGTGTCAGTGAGAAAATCTGGTAAATTTTTCTTTATTGTTTCCCTCCTTTATCAAGGTGAAAAAGAAACCCGGGAGCTAGCATGGTGCACTGACTAGCAATCAATGATTTTAATGAGCAATACTTTGGTATTCAAATCCAGGGGAAATACTCCCCTATCATTTACTTAAAGGTTCAATCTGGTCTTCTGACACCATGTAGAAGTTGTGTACCAACTATAAGAAACACTCAGACAGTGTTTGTACTTGGAAGAATTTTGTTAGTTCGCCATTCCCTCTTGTACATCTCTATCCCCCTTTTGCCTATTCACTCACACCCCCAGCTGGTCAGAAATTGTTTTACCAATCCAGATGTGCTCCGACTATGGCAGGATTTCTTACGTGATGAGGTCACCATGAGGAATCAACCAGTCTTGGTGAGCATGGGTTGCTACTGTCCCAGGCATCAGGCTTAGCATTAGCAGCTAACTAGCAGACTAGCAGCTACACAGCAGCACAACATTGGCTAACACATTATCTAGCTTGCTTTAGCGGTTAACCCTGCCAAGCATTCATACAACAACTCTCGGGACCTCAAAATTTGGAAAGCTATGATGCTTCAAATTTTGACACACATTGTAAAACTGAAAAATCACCCCTCAAAGTTTTGCCAAAGATTTCACCCCGACAGAGGTCCCCTTAGTTCAAACCCATTCAAGATTGTTCACACCCTCCTAATCCTTAGCCACACCCATTTTTGTCAGGGAATGACAGGACCTGTTAAAAATCTGTCAAAAGGCAATAAGGTGATTGACTTAATCTGACTCAAGCAAAAACCAGTAAATCTAAAGTTTTTTATTTTAGGAAACCCTTAGAAAAAAATATATTAAAGTATTATTTCAATAGTAATAAGTATACTTCTATGTTAGATTTTAACAACTTATTTCATTCATTAATATATTTGTAAAATATTTACAATATATTTTTTGTACACTAAAAACATATAGAAAATGTATTATATAATTTAAATGTCACTAGTGAACCAGCAATTGTAGATACATTTTTTGTTTATTTTTATCAAATAAAAACACTGTTATATAAATAAACATTTGAGACGGCTTACTGGTAATACTATTACACATGTTCTCCCAGGCAGAAGTGTTCTTCGTCACAATCTTGTAATGTTCAATTCCCATGGGGGACCAGTGAGACTGAAATCAATGTACTATGAAAATGTATGTTAATCGGAACTCACCCAAGTGATGGAATGGGATGAAATGGGAGTCTATATTCTTACAGATTGTTTCTGTCCAGTGTCAGATGTAGGTGCAGGGCAAGTGATGTCCATGGCATCTGTCACAAAACTCTCAGATTCTCTGAGATGTGGGGCACCAATGTTCTCCAAAGCCTCCTAAATGAAGACAGCCAAACTGCACATTGCCCTGTAATTCACAAACACAAACATATAAAATAAATGTAGTCACATCAATGTTTGTGCTGAATGAAATAACATGTAGCTAATGCTTTACATACCAAGTGACATCATGGCTTCCTTGTAGAGACGCCAGATGGCTGCTTTTGTCACATGTGATGGCAACAGCTTTCCAGCTACGTTTTTCTGTCCTGGGTGGGGTCCAGGTAATACTACTACATTATCCTCTGCATAGTTGTTGATGAAGTTCATAACTTGATGTAAATCCTCATGTATCAAGTTTATCTTTGCCTTGATTGATCGACTTCCTTTTTGATGAGAGGCATGATACTGTTTTCCTTGTAGGCATGGTGAAGAAGTCAGGCACGCTCTACTGATTCTGAAAAACAAACAACAATATTTTGTATTAGCCAAGACTTTGCTCAGCCACCTTGACACAAGCCACACCTGTATCACAGTCTGTACAACTATGCCTATTGTTTACACATTAATTTCCTAAACAACACCTCAGGAATGTTAGTTACTTGAAATGTATGTTTCAAACCATAGCTAGTTAGCTAGGCTAATAGTTCCATCAGTTGTCTGATAGGCCTTTGTCTGACCTACCAACAATATCAACTAACATTTGTTTTTGTGCAAAAACAAAAAACATGTAAAAGTCAACTGAAAGATAGCTTAAATGGGTAGTTCATAATATGTTCTAAATTACAAGTGTTAGTTTATTACTTCAAACTTTATTTTTCAAACCATAGCTAGTTAGCTAGGCTAATGTTTCTATCAGTTAACCGATAGTAGGCCAGACAAAGGCCTATACCAGCTATATCAACTAACACATGTAAAAAGCAACTGAAATATAATTTAAATAAATTCTTACCATTCTAAATCCTTAACACACTTCAAATAATCTGAATTATGAATAAGACAACAAAACCTACCTAAAACACGTTATCCAAATCATTGAGTTCCTCTTCCTCTGAATCAGATAGTGCCAGAATGCTTTTGTTAAGCTGTAAAAAGTAAACCAAAACCACCTTCTCATACTGATCTGTGTTTCCAGCACTCTGTCAATTAAGGCCAGTGATGTGGTTGAGGCCGATTGCAAGTGATCTGCAGTTCTCTATGCTGTTGTGTTTCGAATGCCCAGCTTGTCACAGTGCGAGTGAAATAAACTAAACAACACGAGACAGCAACCAATCAGGAAGAATTATGGGCAGTGACTTCTATTTATTTTGTTATAACAAGCCATTTTTATTTACTGTAACTTATTTCACAAATCTACAGAATACAAACAGTTTGTTTTTTATCAAAAATGAAAGTTTACATGTTAATGAATTCATTACTTGAAAAAAACAGAAATTAACCAAAATGAATAGTTAGTGTTTTTTTACGTTTCCTGAAAAGTACGCATCCTCTCCATATGCCTAGATGTCTGTGTCGGGTCACAAATAGTGCAACACCTTGGACAAGGTATGAAAACAATAGATATTTCACAAAAACTCTAAACGTGATCAATGTACTATAAAGTGAGTTGTTACTGATTCAGAGAACATATGGGTTTGTGCAGATAAAGACATAATGAGGAAGGTTAATGCCAGACAAAATCCTTGGATTAAGGATGCAGCTGCTAAAATGCCATTACAAAGTAGCAAACAGGTATTTAAAGCTGCTGGTGCCTCTGAAGCCCTGCAAACCTCAAGGTTGCAGTGGGCCAAGAAATACATGATGACTAATTTTCAAACAGTCTCTTTTACTGATGAGTGTCATGCAACCCTGGATGGTCCAGTTGGATGGTGTGGTGGCTGGTTTGTAGATGGCCACCATTTCCCAATAAGGCTGCGACGTCAGCAATGAAGTGGCAGTCACATTTTGTGCCAGAAACATGTAGAGAGAGTTGGTAGGCCCCTTTAGCGTCCCTGAAAGTGTGAAAATGGAGTTTCTGACTGACCACGTTCTTCCATGGTGCAAAAAGAAGAACCATGCCTTCCATAGCAAAATCATCTTCATGCATGACAATGCACAATCTCATGCTGCAAGGAATACCTGTAGGTCATTGGCTGCTATAGGCATTAAAGGAGAGAAGCTCATGGTGTGGCCCCCATCCTCCCCTGACCTCAACAGTATTGAGAACCTTTGGAGCATCCTCAAGCAATAGATTCACAGTATGAGGGTGGGAGGCAGTTCGCATAAAAACAGCAGCTCCGGGAGGCTATTCTGACCTCCTGCAGAGAAATTCAAGCAGAAACTCTCCATAAACTCACAAGTTCAATGGATGCAAGAATTGTGAAGGTGATTTTAAAGAAAGAAGGGGTCCTATGTTAACATGTAACTTGCCCTGTTAAGATGTGTTTGATTGAAATAGCTTTTGATTTCAGTATATTTATATATATATTTCAGATATGACCTCCTAATGCTACAAATTCAACAAATTACCATTTATAGTTATTTACTACCTATGAAATATTTTGAAAATATGTTGTGCATAATAATTTGGAATGTGGTGTACATATCCAGCCTGCTATATTAGTATCTGCCAAAAAAGCTCTGAATACATTCTACTATGCTCTGAAACCCAGCCCCTTTTTTTGCATACCCAATTATATTAAACAGACAATTCTCATAGCCATTAGCCAGACCCTTATCCTCCTCCTCCTTTCCTGCTCCTCAGATACTCTCATTTGATGACTTCTGTAAACACGCCTTGGTTTCATGCATATTAACATTAGAAGCCATCTCCCTAAAACTGATTTAGTCACTGCTCTCGCACACTCAGCTAACCCTGACGTCCTTGCTGTGTCTGAATCCTGGCTTTGTAAATCCATAAAAAATTCAGATAGATACCAAACTATAACATCCACTGTCAAGACAAAACTGCAAAAGGGGGCAGAGTTGGACTCTATTGTAGAGACAATCTACAATTCTCTGTTATTCTATCCAGGTCTGTGCCCAAAATGTTTGAGGTTTTACTTAAAAAATCTCTTTTCCAAAAATAAGTCACTTACTGTAGCAGTTTGTTATGGGTCCCTTCAGCCCTGAGTTGTGCTCGAGACACCCTATGTGAATTGATCACCCCCCATTTATTGTCAGAGTTCTTACTATCAGGAGATCTAAATTGGGACATGTTAAATGCCTCAACAAACTTACTGTAAAACCTGGATGCCCTCAACCTCACACAAATTATCAATGAACCTACAATACACAACCTAAAATCAAGCCACCCTCATTTATATTCCCTGACTAACATGCCCTCAAAATACATCCCTGCTGTCTTCAGTCAGGATCTCAGTGATCACTGCCTTATTGCCTATGTACGTAATGGGTCTGGAGTTAAAAGGCCTCCCCTCCTTAAAGCATTTCAGCGAACAGGACTTCCTAATAGATCTGGCCCAGGTGTCCTGGAAGGATATTCTCTCATACCTCATACCATTTGTGGAGGATGCCTGGTTCTTCTTCAAGAATGCTTTCATTGCCATCCTGAACAAGCATTCTCCTGTGAGACCACTATATGTTTTCTAATCCAGTGTGTACGAAAGGTGCGCAAAGTAAAACAGCATATGATTTGAATTTTTTTTAAACCATAGAGCAATTACATTGTTCAGTATCTGGGCATCCTGGACTTAAACAGTGAAATACATTTTATTTCACTGAGACCCCATGTCATTGATGTCAGTCAATACTTGTCTTCCGGTCTTCTGTTCCATCTAAAGATGTCGCCATAACTTAAGTCTCCAAACGTCAAGAAGATTGGGTGCATGTATGTTCACACTATTTACAGTTCCCTGTTGATTTTGTTGATTTTTTGTCATTCCCAAGGGAGGGGGGTGATTTTATTCAGTCAGGGTGAAAGAGTGAAGAAGGAGACAGATATGGAGAGACAGAGTTTGTGAGGAAGAAAAAAAATGAAAGGGAGAGAGCCAGATAGAGGCAGAAAATGAAAAAGAGAGGCTTGTCTTTCAGAAACACATCCGTCAGCCAGCTCTCCGTCCATCAGTCAGACGTTATGACAGGCCCCTTCCTGTCCCTGACTCAATCCTTCAATCATGTATGGAGCCAGATACTGTCACCCTGCGCTGCACATCAACAGCTACCCTGCATGAGGAAACGCACAACAGACCACAGATTGAGCCATCACTTCGTGCAAAATCGTAAATCTAATATATGAATGTGGCATAGTCTCAGAGACCCAAGCCTTTGGCTTTAATGACTGGACTGAAATGTACTGTAGATACATGGAAACACTGGGCTCTGAAATCTATTTCTAACATAATCAACCGAAGCTGAAGTATACTCAGTATAATTACCATAATATATAACTAGCACATTACTACACCTGCGTTGCCCAGTGAGGCTGATGTCACAGGTGTAATGCATATAATATACATATTTTAAGCGTTTTTGCTGTTAGAGGTCAAAGCGTACATTGCATATTTAATACATTGAGCATGTAACAAGAATTCCACGGGCCCAAAATGCAAACTGCTGCTCCTGCATTATGCCTCTCTTCCCTCTAAACAAACCAGGGAAATCCATCTGGCCCATGCAGATCCGGGCAAGACACTCTAGTAGACAACAGGCTTTTTGTCTTGTGGTTTGAGGCCGGTGCCTTTATGAAAACAATCAATGTCTTCATTAACCTCTACAGTATCCTCTAAAAAAAGAAACATCGGGCCAAGGGAGAGAAGCGATGGGTGTGTCTGTGGATGATAGCGAGGTTTAGCTATCTGACCTTTACTTTTTCCCACTTTAGGATGATTAATTTGCAGCTGTGTTTTAGCCCGGGGTTAGATGCGAGCAGAGGGAAAAAAAACTTGTATAATTGCTTTTTCGGGACAGTGTTGAAAAAAAATGGAAAACTTGATATTGAGTGCTAGCATCAAGTTCAAATAAAGCAAACTTATTTAAGTCAAAGCATTCTGCCGTGTAAGAACCCTCCTGCAATTACATAGGATCGGTCTCGGTCATGGGGACAATTTAAAGTGGCAGGGACGGTGAGGACGGGTGTAGAAAACAAGACAACAACAGTCCCAATTAAAGAGGATGCATCCCCATCTCGAGATGTTTTTTTTGCATTCCCTCTCCTCCCTCTGCAATCCTCCCTTCTTCATTTGCATTTTAATTCCTGTGCTTGTCGCTGTAGCTAATCCTCTGCTAACCTAAATGAGGCCTGTGTTCTGAGCAGCCAGAGCCTTCCAAGGCCTCTCAAAGCCGTGTTACTGTCAAAGACATTCTCACCCGCGCTGTTTACTTTGATGTTCACTCATCAGCTGTGCTGCTACACACACTGGGTTGCAGTGATGTCCCCTTCCCCCACTGTTATTTCGTCTTTTTCTCCCTCTTTCTACTTTCCTGCTCCGATCGTATGCTCTTGTGACAACCCAGCCACATTAATTCAAACATCCACACACCTTGATGGTATCACAAAAATGATTGGGCTATTTTTTTTGGGGGGGGGGTAGACATTCCGGCTTATACGGCTGTCTAACCTAACAGTAAAGATGAGTTTAGATGCAAAGAGGATTAGTCCAAACACGTTGGTATCCCACCACAGAGCTTTATTGGATATATAATTGTGTTTTTGTTTCTAAACATTCCTGACACTAGTGTTGACAAGCTTTAGCCAAGTGAGGAACGATTCTGTTTCTGGCGAGTACTCTGTGATTCCACTGTGATAGCAAATAACTGAGAAAGGTGGGTAGAGGAATGTGTATGTCTTTCTATGTGTGCATGTCTGATGGTGTGGGCAGATGGAGGGGCGGGGTTTACGTGACACACAAAGCTGTTTCGTTAAACCTCACAATCTGGAAAGCTTCCTTCACAGGTCGCAAACTATGATTTTCTTGGATAGCTCATTGATGTTATTAAGAAGAGCAAATGGACAAACATCTAGGATGGATGTATCACAACAGAGGAACAGTTGTCTGTCATTAATGAATAATCCAGAAGAGGGGTCTGTGGTTGTTGGCTGGAAATAAATCAGTTGTGAAGCATTTACGCACACACACAGAGATACATACACACTGGGTCAAGTGCAGACACATTATACACTAAGGAACACTAGGATATGCACCCATCAATACTTTGCAAACACACATATACAGTACATGTAGACAGACAAATGCACAAAGGTACTTTAAACACAAGACTGACACACATCGGGCCTAATGCTCGGTTAAAGCAAATGCTCCAAGCTCATCATCATTAACACTGAAGAGGCTATGGCAATGCCTCATTTGCCCACCCTGTTGTAACCCTATTTAAACTCACCACCCACCAGCACTTGCAGGACAAACACATGACACGCACTCGTCAGGTGGCACATGTCAGTGATTGCGGAGTGGCCCGTTTAGCATTCCACTCACCCTCACTTTCAAGACCGACCGCTTCAGGGACACCACAATGTGCCAGTGTTAACATTCTACAGGCGCTTCTACAGACAAGGGGAGCAGGAGGAACAGACACATTAGACCCAGTAGACAAAGTGTGCAAGAGTGAGGAGGGAAAGAAAAGAGGGAGAAAGAGACCAGATAAATGGTGAGCAAAGGAGAGTTGCAGATTATGAAACGAACACTGAGGAAGTATAGTGTGGGGGGGCTTGCAGGAGGTGAAGACAGACTGAAAAAAGCATGCTGACACAGCACTCTTTCCCCCTTCCTATTTCTCTTGCTAAACATGTCTATGCTTTAGAAAACTAACAATGCTCGTCTTACAGAGGTAATCTCGCTTTTTCAGTCGCTGTATGCAAAGCCAAGCATCTGTAGGTCTAAGGAAGCTTTACCCGTCCCTGTCTCGCTAGCTTGTCTCCACTCTATCTCTTTCCCCGCCCCCCATTTTCTCTATCCCTTGCTTTCTTTCCCCCCTCCCTCCCTCCACTCATTCTCTCTCTCGCTCTCAGATTTACCTCTCCAGCCGCCCACTGAAATGCAGATTGAGCTCAGTAGAGTTGGTCGATAATGGGGCGAACACATAGGTGCCGTGCTTTAAATAACAGTTAATTACTCTGCACTAGAGATGAAAGCCCTCGTTTGTGATGTCTCCCCATTTTGAATAATGAAACCCGCCATGCAACAAACAAGGGCGAGGCGGATCGGGGGAGATGTGGATAGCTCAAAGACAAAGGTGTCCTTGCAGAAAAGGATAGAAACAGAAAACCTTTTCCAAAAATACTAAATAAATGTTGGAAAAGAAGTGTGAAGACTATCTTGTTTCATGAGGGAAATGATACAGACTTTATTTATAGAAGGAATCGGGTCTAAAAGTATTCTGCTAGCTGACCATAAATAATGAATGTGCATATATTATTGCTATCGACTCATTCCCTCTTTCTAATTGCCAAGCGAAAACAGCCAGATAACATCTCCATTCACTGATAGCTGTTGATTGATGTTTGCCCTCACCAGTGAGGAAATGTCAGGGCTGGAATAAGACAGGAAGTGGACGCTGACTGTCAGGCTGCTGGGTCGAAAGTCTTAAGCTCAGGCCTCGCTGACTCAGTCAATGGACTAGAATTGGTGTAGTGTCTTAAACTGTTCCATCATGGCCATTCATTACTATTGGATTCAGGAAAAATACAATGACTGGTCATTAAGCATTACCTATTCACTTGGCAAGATAGATTCATCAATGTTACTTCAATGTAAAGTTTTAATGTATTGTGACATTAAATCTATGTAATGAACCCTATTTGATTTGAAAAAAAAGTCATGAACCAGTACTTGCTTATCTCATGTCTGCTAGTGTTGTACCGGTACATATTTAAAGGTAAAAGTAGGCGGTGCTCGCCCACGCTACCTTTAACAAATGAAACAATTGAATCCTTAAACTATTGTCCAACAGCTACTTGACACCATCCCAGCTGTCATCCAGTTGGCCTAATATTTCAAGCTTTGGTTTTAATTAAAGTGATAATTAAGATGTTGGATTCACATATTTTTGTACAATCCAAAAAAAATATTTATTATTTGATTTATTATTTCCCTGCATGTATAATTTCCTCTATGTTGACTTATTCTGACTGTAAAAGTATTTAATAAACATCATTTATTGTTACTTTTGAAATACAAACGATACACAAGCAAAACCTAAAGCAAAACCGTGACTTCCTACACACTTGCTTTCTGGAAATAATTTCTCAGGTTATATTACACTAAATATTCTCAACTTTTTTTCTCCAGTTGCAGGTTTTAACACATGGATTGCTGTTACATACAGTAGCAGCCTGGATGCCATACTGAAGCTGCTTTGCCTTAGCCTATGTGTGTATGTCCTTGAATGGAAGCCCAGATGTAGCTCCACCTGTTGAAAAATACATGTAAAAAAATGCAAGTGTGAAAATGTCAACATTTGTTTTTTCACATGACTGGTTTGGACATTATTAATTTATTCATGTTTAAGGGCTGAGTCTGCATGTGGTAACTAAGGGACAGTCAACATCTACACTAACTCAGGAGAGCGAAAGAGCTATGGATTGAGATCAGGTGTATGTATGTGTATATGTTATTGTAATTGTGTGTGTGTGTGAAGGCTATGGGAACCTACCTACCTATCTGTGTACTGTATCTACCTACCTCCTACCTACCTACTTGTCTACCTACTTGTCTACCTTGTCTACCTACCTGTGTACCTACTTATGGTATCTACCTATCTACCTATTTGTCTACCTACCTCATACTTACTCACCTAGCTACCTACCTACTAGTCTATCTATCTACCTACCTACCAACCTATTTGTCTATCTACCTAACTACTTACCAACCTACTTATCTACCTACCTACTTGTCTACCTACCTGTGTACCTACTTATGGTACCTACCTGTCTACCTACTTGTCTACCTACCTACCTACCTACCTACCTACCTACCTACCTACCTACCTACCTACCTACCTACCTACCTACCTACCTACCTACCTACCTACTTGTCTACCTACCTGTGTACCTCCTTACGGTACCTACCTGTCTACCTACTTGTCTACCTACCTCATACTTACCTACCAAGCTACCTACCTACTTGTCTATCTACCTACCTACCCACCTACCTACCTACTTGTCTACCTACCTGTGTGCCTACTTACGGTACCTACCTGTCTACCTACTTGTCAAACTACCTCATACTTACCAACAAAGCTACCTACCTACTTGTCTATCTACCTACTTATCTACTTATCTACCTACCTACCTACCTACCTACCTACCTACCTACCTACCAACCTACTTGTTTACCTACCTACCTACCAACCTACTTGTCTACCTACTTACTTACCTACCTACCTACCAACCTACTTACTTACCTACCTACCTACCAACCTACTTGTCTACCTACCTACCTACCTACCTACCTACCTACCTACCTACCTACTTGTCTACCTACCTACCTGTGTACCTACTTACTGTACCTACCTGTCTACCTACTTGTCTACATACCTCACACGCACCCACCTAGCTACCTACCTACTTGTCTATCTACCTACCTATCTACCAACCTATTTGTCTACCTACCTACCTACCAACCTACTTGTCTACCTACCTACCAACATACTTGTCTACATATCAACCTACTTGCCTACCTACTTGTGTACCTACTTACTGTACCTACCTGTCTACCCACTTGTCTACATACCTCATACTTACCCACTTGTCTACATACCTCACACGCACCCACCTAGCTACCTACCTACTTGTCTATCTACCTACCTATCTACCAACCTATTTGTCTACCTACCTACCTAACTACCTACCTACCTACTTGTCTACCTACCTACATGTCTACCTACTTGTCTACCTACCTACCTACTTGTCTACCTACCTACCTACCAGCCGCGGCCGGTGTATCTTAATTGGGGACGCCGGGCTCGCATTACATTCGGGACCGCAGTGAATGGATCTTAATTGGGGATGCCTGGCTCGCATTACATTTGGGACTGGAGTGAATGGAACAGTGTGTAGCACATCAAACCCATTATGTGGTACCATTCCGTTTCCCCCAGTCTGGACGGTAATGTGAGCCCAGCTCCTACTAGTCTACTTACCTACCTACCTACCTACCTACCTACCTACCTACCTACCTACCTACCTACCTACCTACCTACCTGTCTACCTACCAGTCTAGCTACCACCTACCTACCTAACTAATGCCCTACCTACCTATGTCTACCTAACTACCAACCTATTTACCTACATTCCTACTGACCATCCTCAACACTCCAGAACTACTCATTCACTCAAGATGCTGTTGTTTGTTTTCACCAGGCATACATCACATTCTACGGGAGTGAATCAGAGTGTAGAGGGCACTGTGAGCATGCCAATTCCGTCACGTGTTTAGATGTGAGGCAGAAACAGAGGCTGATTTATGATTTGTGAGAGAAGACGGGAGGTCATTTCTTCTGCATGGAGGATGATGTACACAGCAATAGTGTTCTTCCACTAGATGGCACTCTTGGGGTTGTGATTCTCCATTTCTCATTCCAGTCTCTCTCTGTCTCTTGGGCATGGTATAGTACGAGAGTTTCTGTGCACAGGGAATCGAACAATATGTTTTCAGAATCGATAGCGAGGTACTTAAAAAATGCAATGTTTTCCTGAGCACACCATGCCTATTTGTTTAATTCCTACTCTCTTGTGCACGCTCCTTCATTCTTTTTCTGTCTTGTACGTTCTCCTCCCTACCTAGATAGAGACGACTTCAAAGGTATTGATATAGGCTATAGGCTGTTAGAGTCTCCGCAGAAAGAAATGACTGTGGTTGTTAGTGAGCTCCACAGATACAGAGGTAGCAGTGAGGGCAGAATGGGAGTGGAGGGAAAGAGAAAGTGGGTGGGGTGGAGTCAGCAGGGGTGAGACAGAGGGCGAGGGACAGAAAGATTTCAGGGGGGGACAGAAAGACAGACAGAGGAGGGTGGCACAGAGAGGGGGATTGAGAGACAAGGTGACAGGGAGAGACAGAAACACTGACTACAAAAAGTTGTTTTGCTGTTTGCCACAAATGGTACTGGTTTTGTGTTGTTTCTTCAGCAACAAAGTACTTAACAACATTAGTAGCTCCTCAGATGCCAGGGAAGAGTCAGAACTCTTTCATCTTAGTAAACAGAAGTTTCTTCTTATCCTAGATCTGCTTTTGTGCAATTCCACAATCTTTGTGATGATAAATGGATTCTATGCAGACTACTGTAGGCTAAATAATTGTTCTCGTCTACCGTTGACCACTAGCATATGATGCGTGCTATTATTTTCTTCTCATTCCCCTATATGATTTATTTTCCAGGATGTTGGTTTGTGATTGCATGAAGGGATTTCCTTGCTCAACACAATCACCTGCAATCAGTTCACAGAAATTCATCATGTTATCATTACAATCAATGTAACCCCTATCACATTGACAACCAAGCTTGATTCTACAATAAATCATAATGTTGTTTTGTCAAGTAATTCTATATGCATATTGGATTCAGAAGTAGAGGCATGTGGTTACCCTCGACAAATTATTAGATATTTTTCTTTTACTTTGGAACTGCACAGACTCATACTGATAGATTTTGCTTCATCTTTAGCGATAGAAGGTACTTTGGGGCCAACATTCAATGCTAGACATGTTATCCAGAGGAAGTCAATACAATGACAGTGCACCATTTACAAACATTAGGTCAAACATTCAGAGGTTATATTCATGGTACAGGCTGCACATAAATTATGTTTTAGGCTCTGCTACAGTCTAAGACACTTGACACAGTCTGGTATCACATGTAAGAGTTGAGATCAAATTATACTATAAGTGGCTAAATTCACAGACAAATTAATCTTATTCTTGTAACAATAGTGCCGGTCTGTAGGACTTAAGGAGAAAAATGCAAAAGGGATGTAGAAAATCAAACAGTGTTAACTTTGTGAAAGCACACTTGCAATAGGTGAACTTTAATACTTATAATCCTACACCGTACACAACATCAACAAAAACAATGAACCACAAATTACTTGAACAACCTGGAACTTAAATAGAAATACTAATGAATGAATGGATGCAGGTCTAGCTTGTTGACAGTTTGGTTGAAGTGTAATGAGTACAATTGCACATGGTGATCTATTGGTAGAGAACAGTCATGTGATATTCGGGTTACGCTGTACATACAAAATGGAGTCGTGATACCGAGCTCACCAGGTGGGGGCAACCATGAAAGTCCTGGACAAAAACATTTTTAGTGGAACTCTCCATTGACCAGGATTTTCGTTGACAAATAGGCAGAATTTGTTATTATTATTATTATTTAAAAATATATATATTAACCTTTATTTAACAAGGTGGGCAGGTTGAGTTTCTCATTTGCAACGGCAACCTGGTCAAGATAAACTGCAATGGTGCAAGTTGACAAAGTTACACATTAATTACAGAAACAAAATAAAATAAAAATACAGGGTGATAAAACTGGACATATTGTTTAAATACATTTGAATTCTGATTCCTTATATTAAAAATGTATCCTGCTTTAGATCTATCTTAATTCTGCTTTCATCCACCAAAAGCCTAGCTCCAAATTGGAATTTATTTATTTTGCCAAAAAGGTCTCCCAAATGTTTCTTCTCAATTACAGCATTAATAACGTCCAAAATATTTTAGTTATTGGAAAAATTCTGTCTTTGTAATTCTGAGCTAACTGCCATCCAAGTTGGAATTACTATCACAGAGGACTCAGACGTTAATTAAAGAATGCAAATGGTGCGTGTCTGGTCCAAGGCTGACACGGATGGCCCTGTACACAAGCTTCTTTGTACTTACTTACTTTCCCATCTCCTTTGTAGTGTGTGAGGCAGAACAGGCCTGGACTGGGTATAAAGAAAGCACATGCAGAGAGAAGAACACACACACCACTTGAAAAATAAGGTCAGCTCCAACTTGGGCTGTTCAATTTTCCTTTCAAATCCTTGACAGTTAGGGAAGAAGTAAACTAAACTTTAAAACTGTAAAAGAAAAACAGAACAGAACAAAGACTCACACACAATCCAACTCACAAACTCAAGATTACGTAGAATGGCCGGTTATGGTAACATGCATAAATAATGCAGGATACAGATACAGTGCTGCCAGTAGTGTGGGGGGATCCTCCCTGTTACTTCTTGCCCCTCCACGTTCCATCCTTTGACAGTGCATTTACACCATGTCAACCACACAATAGAGGAACACACCAACGCACCCATTACAGGCATGACATGTTACTGGAACAAAACAGGGACAGGGGCATCAAGTAGTTCCACTTTTCTTTTCTGGCATGGGGTGACAGGGGCAGGTGTCAGGTGACAGCAGCGTGCTACCGTTCAAGGTGTCCCCTGGGAGCTGTCAGAGTTAGACCTCTTTGTGCCCTGATGCATGCATTAACACCGAGCAACGCTCTACTATGGCACATGGCAAAGAGTAATGTTAGTTTTGCGCTACACATTAGTGTCACCGCTGTAATAACTTTCAGCAGGTGTGCCACACTCTATATCTTTACCCATTTAGGATGGCTTTGAAGCATACACTTTGCCTAGGCAGACGCTACATGTAATGTCAACCGCTAAGAAGACAGTGAAGAATGAGGGAAACACTTGGAAAACTACCCAGCAAACAAAAATGCATTGTTAAGACGTCCTCAGGAGGTTTAACATGTGCAAAAGGACATATTTAGGAAGATATTGGGTTGTTGTGTCATGAGTTTTGGAGAAAATGTATTGATGTTGTGGTGATTGTCTAATGACACTACTAACTAATATCAATGTTTATTTTTTTTAACCTTTATTTAACCAGGTAAGTTGACTAAGAACAATTTCTTATTTACAGCAACGACCTGGGAGCAATTAGGGTAAAGTGTCTTGCCCAAGGACACAACAACATTTGGCTCAGTCAGGATTCGAACCTACCCACTGAGCCATCTGCACCCCTAATTTACTTGTCACCAACTCATAGTATGTTTGTCTTATTTCTCATTTTGAAACAAAATGCATATTTCTCATGTTGTACTTTCTTGTACTTAATCACATTTTCTTAGAGCACGGAAACATATACATTTACTTGCATCGATAGCTACCAACGTACAGTATGTTTGTGTTGAGGTCAGTGTGTTTTACATTTCCAATGTTTCAGAGGTCACTGATGCCACGTTAATCATACAGACATACAACAGACACACTACTAACAGCTACACTGGATATAAGAAGATGCAGCCTGTGGTGAATGATGTGATTTGTTTAATTCAGTCGGTTTCACAGATATATTAGGAAAGTATGAATAAAAATAACTATTTCTAATCCAATCTCATTCAGTAAACAGTGTTTTTTTCCACACATGAATAGAGAGGCTATCTATACTGGACGGGTCCCTGTTGGAGACCTAATTGTTGGTTGCCTCAGTCGCCATGGGGAAGATGCATGAAATATTAAGCAACACACTTGGGATGCTAGTTGCCCACGATAGTTGGGCAGATTTATAATTAAGCAGGCTAGGATTAAAGACACAGCGAGAATGAAGATTAATAAGCAGTGGGCTGGGCCAGCGCAGATTAAGCCAAACAGAAGAGACAAGAGTCATTAACCCTTCTGTGTTTCCCCTTAGAGGTGCACAATACACCACTGCTGAGCTGCTGAAAGGAATCAAGAGGCATTCAGAGGCCAAGGGTCATAAAGTCTTAGGATGTTGTTATCACAGGCTATTAAATATGCCTGCTGTCCTTCATAGTATGTTTCCTAATTTCACATGCTGAGAAATGTGGCAGTTTGCCTTGTTCAACGGAGTGAAACAATGGTGCTTATGGTGTTGAGTTGTTGTTTTCTGGGCTTTGCAGAGCAGTTTTGAAAATAAAACATTTCCAGAAGGGAGAAATGAACACACAACACTATAGGCTAACGGGCACGAGGCAGAAAACAGAAAACCTTAATGTGTCAAAATTGATAGGGTAATTTATTTTATTTCATTACTGAATTAATTGTGTGTGTGGGTGTGTGCACACTTGTGTGTGCCCAAACGTGTTGCTTTGATTGATGTCATACTTTGAACAGAGATAGACTAGGTTGGGAAATGTTTATTTTTCGCTCATTATGCAAGTGCAAGTAAAATATTTCTCCAAATTGTCTGCATAGTTTCCTTCAACTTTAGACCTGATGCACTGTGTGGAACGGAGCAATATTTCACTGTGTTCCAAACCAAATATTAAATACAATGTTCTGAGTACATTTCCAAATACGTGAAGAAAAAAGAATGAGAAATCATAGTAAATTATTTTTGTACACTTTACGTTTTACTCTGTTCTGTCAGAGTGACTCCCAACAGGCTCCAGAGATATGCATATGGTGGTATGTCCTCCAAGGCATCTGTGCCCAACCACACTGCTTTTTCTCCACACTGCACTTTGAACCAGAAAGCCAGTCAGATCAGAGCATCTGAGGTCATGCTCACCTGACTGACCTCAGCCTGCAGGCGAGAGTGTGAAGAAAATCTTGCTGACTATGCCACACGCCGCCTCTGGCTGTGCTTGGACAATATGTGGTGTCCCATAGAAGTCCCAGCCAGCAGCGCAGTGAAGGCTCACACCCAGACTGTGGTGGACAGCAAGGCACTATGAAAGTAGCCTTAGACCACGACACCAGCTGGGTGCCAGTAATAGACTCTTCTACACTGCAATCAAGAGACATCCTAAGGACATTTGGCAACATTCCCATTACGTCGCTTAATGAGGTCTCTTAAATGATTCACAGCAGGTGAACATTGTCTGATTCGCTCTCAGTCAGTCATTCAGTTCAACACTATGGGTAACATGCTCTTTAGAGCTATCTACTAAAACATTATACAATCATGTCTGATAATTCAATTAAGTGTTTTGACTTAAGAGTATATTGTTTATATTTAGATTTCCATCTAGATTAACAGATCCAAATCTAACTGCTTGCCACGAAGGAAGGAGATGTAAACAATATGTGTGATACCATTTGAAAGAAAACATTTAGAAATTGCTGGTGATGTGAAATCAATGTAGGATAATATAAGACTGTCCCAATTGTAGTCAAAACATGATTAATTATGGATGAGCTAAAGGTTTCCTCATTAGGACTAAATTATTTGCAGCGGAAAATGTGTCTTTGCCATTGTATGTGAATAATTAACTATAAATCAGTCCTTCAACAGTGATAGAAATTTGCAACAACAGACCTAAGATGCTTTACAGTTTGATTATGAAAAAGTAACTGATCAGATTATTATATATTACATAAGTAATTATTTTAACATCCCAAAATCGAATTGAATTACGTTCTGAGGGAACTATTTAGCAAAACTGAAATATGTGAAATATGAACGTATGAGAGGGTCAATTACATTTCGCAGGGAACTAATTCTTAAAACTGAATTAAGTCAAATATGAAGATCATGACATAGCATGTAAATAGCATAGTTTTTGGTAGGTCGAGGTCGGAGATGGTGGATGGGCGTACAATTCTGCAACTTTCATCCCGGTGTTTGCGAGTTCAAATCCAGATGGAAGCTTTGTGTGTGTTTTGTTCTCCATTCCAGTGTGATGCTGTGTTGCACATGATATATCTTTTTAGTAATGTTAACCCTAACCCTATCCCTAACCTTAACCTAACCACATGGCTAACCTAAAGCATGAACGTTAGAATATAATTTTGAACGCTATGGAATGTATAAGATGTGTGGAATGTTCTCGCATGAACCGGCGAAATGAAATGTGCAGGTGCAACATAATAGAAGGACAAATATAGCCTAATAACAAAATGTGCAGCTAAAATGTAAAAACACCCGAAATATGTTGACATATAACATAATTAATTTTCTCTAAATAGTTTTCTGAGAACGTAATTTGGGAGAACTTCTGAGATATAGGGTTGTATTTTATATATATATAACCCAGTATTGGATGCACATATTTAATTTAATAATACCATGTACCATAGTAAAACGTTTTGTATACATTTCTCAATATTGAACCTGTTCAAATAGTGCCTCTCATTTTCAGCCCATTTGGTCTGTTGAATATAACCCTTTTCCTGAAGATGCATGCTGAACTCAAATTCTGTCTATGACAGATAGATCCACTTGTCAGTCAACGTGATATCCTTAGATGCAGCCAATGCATGCTTAACCAGAGTCGACTCAGAATGTTCTTTCTTGCTTTGCTCACACTCTTTTCAAGGGTGCTTAAAGGACTGTTCCACAGTAAATCGGATTCATAGTATAGCAAATACAAACGTTACCATAGATGATTTATGTCATATACACATTTGTTCTTTTTCAATATATCAGAGAAAAGCCGATACTATATTTTAGTTCCTTTTGCATCCACTGGGGTGCTTCTGTATCCGTCTAAACTTGAGTTACCACAACTCCCAGAAATCCAAGCGAATTTAGTGTCCTTCCCCGTTTAAACGCACCAACACAGAACATGGGCAATTCAACAGCACACCTGTGTAGAGCTTGACGCTAGAAAGTTATACATATTTGTTTTTGAAATTGTAGACTAATTATTCATATAGTCTAATAATTGTAGTCTAATAATTTCTATTCATCTTGCCCGTTTGGTGTTCTGTACCTGGTTGCAGATATTACAAGCAAGCCCAAAAAGAAGCATTAATCTTTCACACTTACAATAGGCTATAAAAAGTTAGGATCTGCAGTCGGCATTTTAGGTCAGAAGATTATGAAAGGGATCTATGTGCTAAATTAACCGGCACTACAGCCCGAAAGCGGCTGAAAAGCGATGCGATCCCATCCATTTTTCTTTATCTAGAAAGAGTAGCCTATATATAGTAAGGTATAGTAATTTACCCACTCAGCTAGCTACTAAAAACAGCTGGCACACTACACATACGGTACAATAACATTACCACAGACACGATGTGTGCTACATTATCAAGGTAGAGAAAATAGGTTTAATAAACTTACTCATCTGTTATTTGTCCTCTTGCTACGTCTCTTTCCATGTGTGCTGGAAAACTTCAGTGATTCAGTGATATGCGGTCGTCAGTCATTTTTGGTTCAATCCTTACAAGTAAAGCTTGTCCACGATCCCATTCATTGTAACAAATGCTTTTTTCTTCAGTAGTCATGGATGGACATATTCCCACAGAAGCACTTAGGCAATTAGAATTTAACTGTGTTTCCACTGGATTATCTGTAGAACATGCTGCCTTGTTGAAGCTGAATATCAAACTCCATTTGTTGTAAATGGTCTTCGGTGTACTCGGGCGCAAACATGTATGGTTGGATGTCACTAAGAATGTAAAAGCAAGTTGTAAAATTACTCATATGCAAATCCTAGGTTAGTAGCAATTGTGTTACCAGCGACTTTGGTTACGAACTGTTTCACAGAATCCAGAGAACATGCCGGGTGGGCGGGCCTTGGAACAAGGAAGCCAGCGTTGTAGTTGAATACATACTGAAAAAAATAATTTAAAAGCCAGATCAGTGGATCTCCACAGGAGATTTATACCATAGGGTGACGTCAGAGTATGAAGTTTCCCCGCAAAATTTCAAATCTTGCTCTCTCACTAGCCAGGCATGGGTGAAACATATCTCATTGTTCTATGAATGTCTAAGAGAAGCTACTAGCACCTTCAGATAGCTGTAGGGTGAAGTTTCCCTTTAAGATTGTGAGACCGTGAATCTGTGCAAATTTCAGTTGTATAGTTGTACAATAACTTTAACAGGAATGGTCTTCTTCATAGCAAATTAAATTACTAACCTAATCAGTAATGACATCACATGCAAGGGACAGCGAGGACAGACAATTCTGTAAATGACAAGTTGACATATTTCACTGTTCCAGTTCCCAAAAACTGTTTCTAAACACATTTGAGATGAGAAATAATCCATCCCATCAATGAATCTGTACTCATATTAGAGCTACAAGGTCGAATTAAAACATTTTTTGAGCAATTGCTTCTGCACATGTTATAAGCCTGATATGTTTACTTTCACTTTCACCACCAAGGTAAGAGTTTGATATAAAACAAAAAATATTTGGCTTATGATAGTACTGTTAAAGCATATGAAAGAAACTGAAATGGATCTTTGTGTCACACAGCCTATTGCAATTTTTAAGCAATTCATATCAGCCCTAAATCCTGCTCTTGGAGAACCACAATGTATGATGTATTTTTATTTCAGCCCTAAAGAGGTTGGGGATAGTGGACAGGCGTATAAATCCACAACTTACATGCCAGTGTTTGCGAGTTCAAATCCAGACCGGCACTTTGTGTGTGTTTTGTTGGACATTGCTTGCATCATGCAGACAGGCGAATTTTGTAATGTTAACCCTAACCTTAATTCTAACCTTAACATCAGTAACGTCATATCTAACCTTAACCGTTAGTATCCTCATATCTAACCTTAACCGTTAGTATCCTCCTACCTAACCTTAACTGTGAATGTTGCAATGTAATTTCGAACGCTATGGAATGTATGGAATGTTCTCGCATAAATCCGCTAATCGTAATGTACCGGATCAACGTAATTGAAGTACAAATATAGCTTAAAAACGAAACGTGCAGTTCAAACGTAAAAAAACTAAATATGTTGACATATAACGTAATTCAGGTTTTCAAAATAGTTTCCTGAGAACGTAATTTGGGAGAAATTCTGAGATGTACGGTTGGTTAATATTCCCATTCTTACAAAAACAAAATGTAGTTGAAATGGAAGTGAGTTGTAGCCTCAATTTCCTGTTCTTAGCTGACAGGAATTGCACTCTGTGTTCTTGTGCTGCTGTAGGCCATCTGCTACAAGGTTCATCGTGTTATGTTTTCAGAGATACCTTGGTTGTAACGAGTGGTTGTTTGAGTTACTGTTGCCTTTCTATCAGCTCAAACCAGTCTGGCCATTTCGCTCTGACATCAATTAATTTTTGTTCAGAGAACTGCTACACACAGGATATTTTCTCTTTTTTGGACCATTCTCTGTAAATGCTAGAGATGATCTTGCGCAGGGCCAGTTCTAGCTGGGGGCAAACAACAGTCACCTTGCAACACTCTCTTATGCCGGCAACATAAACTCCAATTTTTCTTTTCAAAATAATAGCGTTCAGAATTCATTAAAATACTTATTGTTAATTGATTGGCCCGGATTGTGCGTCTTTCACCTAGGGCACCAGGTTACCTTGGACCAGCTGCCACACCTTGGCCGGACTTAATGCCAGGTGTGGCAGAGATAAGAGACGGAGATATGGAGTAATTTGTTTATATATATATTATGGTTCATGTTTTCTGTTGTGTATATAAACCAGTGCATTGCACTGTGAATTTGTGTTATTTTCATATCTGCCAGTACCTAGATATTGATGATTCTCTTATATCAGTGCTTCTCAAACCTGTATTCAATTTTGTACCCCCTTTGAGTGGCCTTTTAAGCCAAGTACCCCTTGACCAGCGCTAAGTACCCCCTGACTAGCGCAAAACATTTTTGGTGGAAAATAAGTCTATATAAAGACTTACAATACAGCACCGGCAGTGATAGATTCACTAAACAACAACCTTTTTTAAACAAGAACATTTAAATGCTACATTTCAAATGTTTAGAATCCATCACTTCATTCATTCATTACTATATTATAATTATTTTAGCAATTATGCATGACATATTTTTTAATTAGCATTTTTGCAAAGATTTCATGTACCCCCTGCAGTACTCCAAAGTACCCCTAGGGGTACACATACCTCATTTGAGAAACACTGTGTTATATAATGTATGTGTATTATGTATGTGTGGCGTCCTCCTCCTGTTCACCTAGAGAGTCTAAATTGGGTTATCTTAGGCAGGTGTGATTACTGACTAGATGCAGCCGGTATGCTTGGATGCTCTATCAGGTCGGGTGAACAGAAGGAGGGCGCAATTCATTAATTATCTGTTGGTTGTGGTGTACTGTAATTCAGGGAGCTGTAGCCAACATTTAGTAAGTTGTGAAAAGAGTGTAGTCTTGTTTGAGCATTTTTGCGTGCACTCTATATATATTTATTATTCACACTTTTTAGAGTATGAGAAGTTAAATATATATATATTACCATTGTGCTGCTCAGATTTCGTGTCGCCAGCAACTACTCTGTGTTTTACATGTTCCCTGGATTGTCTCCATTAAAACCTACAAGCATCTCTCAGAAACCTGCCTGGGTCTTCCTCTCCCTTCTACACACACCCGTGACACCAGCCCTGCCTTAGTGAATGTCTATTAAAAAAAATTAATCAGGGGTTGTGCTAGAACATTTGACCGGTAGTGTAGAATGTTTGTATGCAAATAAGTATTATTTTAAATGTACTACATAAGCCTCATACACTATATGGCCAATAGTATGTGCACTTGACCATCACACCCATATCAGCTTGATGAATGTCCCGTTCCATAACCATGGGCATTAATATTGAATTGGCTGCTCGAGTTCCTCCCTGCCTGTTCTCATGGCGGTACAAAAAATCGTCTTGGACGTGCCATGTCCACAGTCAATGAAATGTAAAGCCTTATATGTTTACAAAATGTAAAAACAATCTGTTTATCTTAACCTATCATAACCTAATTTTAACCTTAACCTCAATAACCTAGCATTTATGCCTGAACTTAATGTTCCCCTAAGTACCCTAGATTGAAACCAATTGGTCTATTTGTCACGCCCAGCCCAGTGTGGGCTGCAAGAACAGGACTAATAATGGACTCCATATATATATATATTACCGTATTTCCTCAGAAGGTAACCAGCTTTTATTTGAAGCAGGCTTTTGTTAGAGCCAGGCCCTTATTTCTCACATCCCTCTGTTTGATAAGTATAATTGGCTATATCTTAGTGTCAATCCTTGTTCCAATTTGCTCTTTTATTGTTGCATTACGTTGTTAACACATCTCAACACTTCTTGTAACCATTCCAATAAGTTGTTGAAAATTTAGTCGCTTGCACTGAATGAGAGCCATGTTACTTCCATTGTAGTTACTGCCATCTACCTGTAAGTTACTACAAACTACACCAGGCTGAGTAAAACCTACAGCTGCATTGACTGAAATACCGGTAGGACAATAATACTTAGCAATACTCATTCCTGCTCCCGCAAGCTGCCATTCCGTAAATTCTCTGTCCAACCCCAGTTGTGACTACCCTGAGTTCATCCTGGTAATGAGTAGGGTCACTTGTGCTAAATTCTGTTTGGAACAAAAACCTACGGAATGGCGGCTTGCTGCTTTAGATGAGTACCGTAATCCAGAAAAACAAAGTGTTGAAAATAGCATGAAAATTGTTAAATCTATTAACTTAAAGTGGTAAAAATGTACATTACGCTTAACTGGAGTGCACATTACATGAACAGCACCTAGGAGATTATCCACGTAAATGTTTTGCCGGCCTTTATTTGTCCATGTTGATCATGCCCCCGGCCACTATCAGAGGCCCGCCATTTAATTGACTACCGGTTTTTATTTGAGGAAATACAGTAGGTTAATTCTAATGTATTTGTTCTCCTTATTCTATTTTCAATGCATTGCATGTAGTTTTGAGTTTTTGTAATGTCCCTTTAAGAATGATAACACTTCTCTCTATTTTGGCTATTGCTAGAATAGGGTTTAGATTAGGCTTGTGTCTTGTAGATCTGATTGATGATTGTGTTCAGCCGTGATGAATTAGTTAGTTTGCTTTCGTTATATAAACGCTGGCCAAACTATTATATAAACGCTGGGCTTTGATAATCTGTTTATGGGTGTGAGAAGGCTGCCCAGAAGCTACTATTTTAAATGTAAGTTGTGAAAAGTGTGTTGTTGAAGTTTGGAAGTTTGTGCGTATGCTCTTTACTTGGAAGTTAGTTGTCAGCATCCCATGCCACAGTGAGAGAATGGTAACATATATGGTGTCGTTGTGCACCCGCATTTATTTGTTCACCTGCAAATGTTAGGTTGTGAAAAGAGTGTGGTATGTGCTTGAGTTAATGCATACGTTCCACATGTATAACTATATTTGTTTTCAGTGTGTATGCCACTGTGAGAGCATAATAAGCTATATAAATATACTCAAAGTGCACTTGCTTCAACTGTTCGCCTGCAACTGCAATACATGTATGTTTCCCGGATTGTCAATTAAATAACAAACAACCATCTACTGCCTGCTTCAATCTCCTTCTTTTAACTAAACCACACCGCAATGTGACACTATTGTTGTCAATGTTTCCATAGAATGGCCATTCAATTCATACAAGAGTTTGGCCATATACATAAGGCTATCTATGTAATGTGGGGAAAATGCCTTATGTACGGTCACCCACGTATTGCAATGAGAACACATTCTTCCTCCACACCAATCTCGTTGAACAAGGACCTAATGGAACATAGTCATGTTGTAACAGGAAAGGGCCTTCCACAAAATATTGCCACAAAATTGGAAGCACCCAATTGATGTCCCTTCACTGGAACTAAGGGGCCAGGCCCAGCCCCAGACCTGCATCCCTTCTCCAGCAAACTTTACAGTAGGCACCATCCTTTCCGATATGTAGTGTTCCCCTGGCATCCGCCACTCCCAGATTTGTCCATCAGACTGCCAGATAGTGAAGCATCATTCATTCCTCCAGAGAAGACTCTTCCACTGCTCCAGAGTCAACTGGAGGTGTGCATTACACCAACCCAGGCAACGCTTTGCATTGAACATACAGTGTTGATGAGAGGCTTGCAAACAGCTGCTTGGCCGTGGAATTCAATTTCCTGAAGCTCCCGACACACAGTTATTTCCTGATGTTGCTTCCAGTGGCAGTTTGGAAATCTGCTTTGAGTGATGTAACACATGATAGCAATTTTTTACGCACTACGCGCTTCAGCATTTGGCAACTCTGTGGGTTTGCGTGGTCCATTCCTTTGTGGCTGGGTTGATGTTGATCCTAGACGATTCCCTTTCACAATACCATATTTTAGGACATATAACACATGCATTATACATGATTTTACAAACCGGCAACCCACCTGCATGGTATACGTAGGTGCGCCTTATATGAATAATTTATTACACCAGACAGAAATACAGTGATTTTTGTTTTAGTGTTCCTTGCAGAAGCCTATGTCAATGAAATCAATGTACAAATTGATCAAAGAAGCAAACAGGAAGAAGACTTAGTTGCACATGTTATTTGCGGAAAATAAATTAATATTAAGTAAAAATCCAATCATTGTCTTCAGTTTTTTACATTTATTGTCTACCTTGGAAAATAACAAATCTCTTATTTTGTTGTACACAAGTATAGCATGTACAGTTGACCAGGGCAGCTATAGTAGAGAAGACATTTTAGGAATGGACTTGCCAAAAGTTGACATCCTATGACAGTGCCATGTTTAGAGTCACTTTAGCCCTTCAGTATGACCCGTTGTACTCTCAATAATGTTCTATGGCGTTTTCATGGCTATGTGCTGGATTTTATGCCCCTGTGAACAATGGGTGTGACAGAAAACCCCTGAACTCAATAATTAGTAAAGGTGTCCACATACTTGGCCATATAGTGTAACTACCTCATATGAAAATCACAGGCAAAAAAAAACTATTAAGATATCAACAATATTAGACTATATTCCAATTAAAAAGAGCACTTTATTTACTACACCTACATGGTTGTGTTTTGTCACTTCATCTTCATCAGGACTAAAATGTCACGTTGATATTCTATGCATCCTCATTTGCATGCCCTCTCAGTTGGAGTCATACTTTGACGTCAGTGGAGAGGATGCATCCCTACTCACATTTTGGATACAATCAACACGGTGATTAAGCTGTGTACTAAATTATAATAAAACAAAAAAAGTCTGACTTAGTGGGAAAGAAAGGTCTGCCTTTTCTCTCAAACGTGTCGAGCAGGGCACGGAGAAGTACAGTACCTGTCCGGTTAATGCAATTATTTTCTTTTGCTACATTAATCCCTGCTCTGCAATGTGACAGTTGTGGAGAACTAAAAAAACATCTGATCAGCATCAAAACCACTTGCAGTTGTTTCATAGAATACAGCCATACTGTATGCTATGCAGCCATAATGTATGCTAACAAGTAAGCCAACTGTTTACCTAGGTACATCCCACAGGAGTTTATATACCTTTCAGGTCAAGATGTAGGTCAAGTTGTTCAAATACTAGCCACTGCCTACAATAGTGCAGAAAGGTTCAACTCGTAAAAGTATGTTAGTTTAGGCTGGTTGTTGGCCATATTTAGAATAGATTTCTCTCCAGAAAGTGTGCTTACATAAACATCCTGGTTGCGCAAGCAATATGATAAGAATAATAACTGTATTAAATGTGCTTCAGGGGACATAAGTGTTGATCTTTGACTCTTGTGCAGTTTTTGATATGAGGCAAGTTTATAATTGGAATTATATCAAAGTACAGTATGTATAACAAAATTGGGAGCGTTGAGATGTTTGTGGAAAAATGGAACAAGAGGGAAGATTAATTCAATTAAGGAGTACAACTGATATGATTGTAGTGGACAGGCCTCAACCCACATCCAGGCAAGGCTCTGTAATGGACGTTCACAATTTGGTCGATGATGACTTAGAAATGACTTTTCAAAGGCTTGGAGCCAGAGGGATGTAAGTAGCATTTCACAGACTTTAAGGGAGAGCAAAAACAAAATTGTATCTAAAGTTGATCAGCTGTGGTAATTCAGTGTCAGCAAGCATGTTGGAAACGCATACAAAATCAAAGTAAGAAAGACCCAATGAATGATATTATGACTGTAAAACCTGCAAAATATTTTTCAGATTTGAGAAATATTTAAGAAATCAGATTTGCCTTTTTGGTGCTAATCATTTTATGGTTCTAGCTTGAATTCATTTTCTTAACATCAAGTGACAGAAAAACACAATGGAAATCTGCCAATTTCAAATATTAATTATCCACTGCTGTATAAAAGTTATCTTTCCTTCATTCTGGAGCATGGTAATCTGCAATTTCAAATATTAATTATCCACTGCTGTATAAAAGTTATCTTTCCTTCATTCTGGAGCATGGTAATCTGCAATTTTGACCTAAACCTGTAGACTTCTAGAATGCGATTGTTGACTACTGATAATTAAAAAAATAACTCTTTATAATAACTTTTTTTTCACAAAGAAACACACATATTGTAGCACATAAACTATAGGCAATTTACAATTAAAAGTGCACTTTGTTTTAATGAGCATAATCACCTCTTTCTTATGACACCAAAATTGTGTAATTGAGACTAACACAATGTTTACCTTTTATTTTTTAGATACTCCCCAACAAAACCGATCAATGAAAAACGTCATAATATATTCTATTTATACATATTATATGCATGCATTTATATATAGACTAATCCTCCCTTCACTTATCTATCCCTCCAATCAATGTTAGATATTCTTTCTCCTTGTCCTCTACCATTGAGCTCTGACTTCACATCACTTTCTAACATATAGTTGCAAGAGAGAAATTGAGGCTGGGAAGGTGATGAAATTAGGATACATGTGCTCAGAATAATCATAATTTCTTGTCTCACAGTTACATATCTCCCTTTAAAAACACATCCCCCATTACACAAACACACATTGTAATAAAAAACTATAAAGCACTATTGCTCAACGAACCTCCCTTTACTCAACCATTAATAGGTTTGGTGTCTACTTACAATCAGTTAGGAAAAGACCAATTAGCCTCTATAAGGTAAACACACTTCAAAACCCATAGTCTATAAATATTTGGAAAACATTTTTACAAATGTAGCAAATCTCCAATATGAACTGGCAACGTCTTGATCAAATCACAATATTACAGTCTCCATTCATCGCTAGTATAAGTCATGGCTCACTGCATTTAGAGTGAAGCCACCACACACGTAATGCCAAACAACTTTCTTAGGTAGTCTGACAAAAAAACAAGAACTTTAGATGGCTAAATAGTTCAATATTAAACAGATTTGTGACCATTTCCATATGTGTCACATTCAGGGGTGGATTAAGGTGGTCAGGGGCCCCTAGGCTTCTCTTGGTGTGAGCCCCCTCCCTTAATCATTGTGCTTTACTGGAAAAATGTATTTAGTGCCATACATAATCCACACGCAAGTGTGGTGAACTGGCATACACACACATTGAGACAGCCAACATTACAGTGTTTTCTTTACATTGCTTCAAGTGGTGGACCACAACAGTAAGACAATTACCACCACACCACATAGGTAAAATGAGAAATTGAACATTACAGACAAAACACAAATACAAACAAGCATAAGGCCCAGTGCTTAGAATCAGCCCTTTAATTATGATCAAGAAACACTACGACCAAAACTACTCCAAAACTAGGACTTGACACCAATTTCACACAAAATACTATTTGAAAATGTTCATATTGAAATGTGTCATCTTTTTATGGTCTTTTTACCTCAACTGAGCTGCAATGCACATATGTATAGCAAAATGTTGATGTGCATCAATGTGGATATACAGTAAGTTCTGTAATAACAAATAGATCAAAGTATGTTACTATCAAATGTAAGCACTACTAACCAACAACAACCAAATCGTTCATGTTCTTGTGGTAATTGTAAACTAGCACACTTGATTCAATAATCAGCTCATCTGCAGAATTAATATAGCACTTCTCTTTGTAAATCAAGGTTTGAAAGTATCTTACTTCAATGGGATAGACAATGATATGAAGCCATATTATCAACAAAAACATTATTTGCACAACCATAGCACTAACCTCTCTCCTCAAGTGGTCTTCCTGAATTACAGCCTGTTTCAGCAAAACTTGTTTAGTTACTGCACTTTGATAGTTTGGCTATGTATTTGAGCTACATTTAGCTAAATATGTGCAGTACTGTACAGTACAGAGCTCTTGCATTGATTAAGCTATGCTGGCCAAATAGCTAACTAAAGCTAGATAGACACAGTAGACAACTGACTGAAATATGAGCAACTATATTCTTTACCGTTTCTTTACAGGCATTTTGCAAGAGACTGCTTTGTTTTGTATGAGTCTTTCTATTTCTAAAACAGATGCAGCAGTTAGCATTACTGTAGCTAATATAGACATTATTAAAAAGTTATGTTTGTCTGGCACATCGTCTGCTGCATCTTTGAGTCACGCGCACTGGGGAGATGAGTGCTGCTGAACAGAATAGGGCATGAACGCGCTGTAGCTACGCGTGAGTAAACCCTATTTCACAAATAAAAAAGTTGGTAAACGGCATTTACTGTACCTGTGTTTGTCCCATTGGTTTATCCTCAACTACACCGTGATCTCTGGGGGCGGGGCGCTGTGTCGTGATGACATTCTTAATACCTTAATGCAGCGCAATATGGATAGACTTCGTTTTAGGTTTAACAACCTATTAAACTAACAATGAACAATATGAAACTAAAATGGCATAAGCTTAATTTAGAATGGCTTAGAAACGATAGGCTATTTAAAGGTGGATAAACGCAATTTAGAGGTGGATAAACGCACTTTGGGGGTGGGTAAGACGCTATTTCTGAATTTCGGAAGGTGCGTAAACGCGTTTACGTGCGTTTAGCCTCCACTACATCCCTGCCTATAACCGATGGTACAGTAGGTACAGATGATTTAGTTAATTTTGCCTGTATTTTGTATAACTGTTAACTGTTAGTACGTGTTCCTTGTTCTATTTATTGTTTTAAACATAGGCTATCGCCAGCGCACATCCATGGATGAACCAAGCAAAATACAACTGGTATGTTACACAAACATAGCCACATAAGTTGTGTTAACTCACCTTTGACGAAGTGATCACTGCACACACAGGCATTTTCCTATTCTGTTACTCCCGACCGTAGATGTAGGTTTGCAAGCTATTTTTTCCAGCGTTTTTCTGGTATTTTTCCCCCTTATGACCAACAACCTTTGGTACACGATAAAAAACTCCTTGTGGTTTCTCGGTTTGATCGATTTGAGCAACCATAAACGACGCAAAACATAGGCATTTTCAGTTTGTTATAGTGCTTCCTAAATGTAGCAAATCACTTCATGCCCTCCATCTGTATTTCATGCCATGGCAACGCATTGACGTGACGTCATATGCAAACAAGCTATTAGGGACTTTTTTGTTTGCGCTGAAGTAAATTTAAAATAAGAAAAATTTGACTGGCCAACCCGAGGCCCCTGCACACGTTGGGCCCCTAGGCTGTAGCCTACGCAAGCCTGTGCATTAATCCGCGTCTGATCACATTATTGGAGACAATACAAAAAAAAATTGCCGGCTATGCAACTAAAAAACTCTTCATATTGAGATTGATCATAGATCGTTCTTGACAGCTGATGCGCTTGTCTGTAACAACCAATTAATCATGCCAGAAAAAGAATAGGGCACAAGATCTATAAAACAAATAACTTTTTGTGGATAATAAGTGAAAGAAATTAGGCATGTCTTTCACCAGATCCAGACCGTCACTCATGGCAATCTATAGCCTAGTTTGAACATGACAAATAAGTTGGGTTGCAGGAGGACAACATGCAGCCACAACTTTTCTTGGTACTGTAGCCAGATAGACAAACTGGAAGATTAGCTAGCAATGGCAAGCAGATGGGAAAGTTTCCATATATCAATGATTTTGTAAGTAATCTGAGAACATCACCTAGTTAGATGGCTTTACAGCTAAACTTTTCAACTCGTTCTTTGACAAAACTGCACCAGCAGTATTTCCACTTCACGCTAGTCTGCTCATTGATGAAGTTTTCAAAACATGGTTGAGAATCATCTGACAGATCTTACAAGTTTCACAGCATCAAACATTGACAAAAACACCAAACATATACAGTATAGAATGTTTACTTATTTTATTCACCTCAAAATCTTTACAGTGCCTTGCGAAAGTATTTGGCCCCCTTGAACATTTAAACCTTTTGCCACATTTCAGGCTTCAAACATAAAGATATACATAGACATAAAGAGCTTCTATTCAGCAGGGACAGGGAAGATGGCTAAAATTGATGGGAAGATGGATGGAGCCAAATACAGGACCATTCCTAATGGAGTCTGCAAAAGGCCTGAGACTGGGACGGAGATTTGTCTTCCAACAAAACAATGATCTAAAACATAAAGCAAAATCTACAATGGAATGGTTAACAAATAAACATATCCAGGTGTTAGAATGGCCAAGTCAAAGTCCAGACCTGAATCCGAATGAGAATCTGTGGAAAGAACTGAAAACTGCTGTTCACAAATGCTCTCCATCCAACCTCACTGAGCTCGAGCTGTTTTGCAAGAAGGAATGGGCAAAAATGTCAGTCTTTCGATGTGCAAAACTGATAGAGACATACCCCAAGTGACTTACAGCTGTAATCACAGCAAAAGGTGGCGCTACAAAGTATTAACTTAACTTATTTTGCACACCCAATTTTTCAGTTTTTTATTTGTTAAAAAAGTTTGAAATATCCAATAAATTTTGTTCCACTTTATGATTGTGTCCCACTTGTTTTTGATTCTTCACAAAGAAGTACAGTTTCATATCTTTATGTTTGAAGACTGAAATGTGGCAAAAGGTTGAAAAGTTCAAGGGGGCCAAATTCTTTCGCAAGGCACTGTATGTCTTTCAACAAACAAGTCCATTTTCAAATCTGTATTCCCAAACAACATAGGTCTCTTCTAACATGAAAAGCTGTGGGTGCTTTGAAATTGTAATTTTGAAAAATGCAATGAATAAAACTAAAAAAATCTAATGACATCATATCATTTTTACGCATTCCAAATTATTATCTTAATTATTTTTTACACTGATTTTCCTAAATAGTTGATATAAATGACAATCAGTAAAATTGTCATGCATGAAGATGATTTTGCTACGGAAGGCACAGTTCTTTTTTATGTACCATGGAAGAAAGTGGTCAGTCAGAAAATGTATATACTTTGTCACAGCTTTTAGGGACCCTAAAGGGGCCTACCAGCACTCTCCCCTTGATTCTAGCACAAAACGTGACTCCACCACCTTGCTGACGTCACAGCTTTATTGGGACACCAACCATCCAATACTCCATCATTCTGGACCATACAGGGTTGCACAGCACTCACTCACTAAACAAGATTGTTTGAAAATTAGTCTTCATGTTTTTCTGGGCCCACTGCAACGGTTTCTGCTTGTGAGCATTGTTTAGGGGTGGCCGAATAGTAGGTTTATGTACAACTGCAATCCTATAGTATAGCAAACTTAACAATGCACATGCAGTTAAGAACTTTCATTTTTCCTGAGCAAAATACACTTTCTTGATTAAATATGCAATATTCTGATGAGAATCATTTTGAAACCCCACTGGGCAGGCTTTGGATGTCAAACATCAGCTACAAAAAGCTAAATGGCTGGGTATACTCATCTCCATATAAAAATGTGTAGTTCAGGAGCGATTAGTCTATGCAGACTGCATATTCCATGTCACTTATTATCAAGGTTTGTAGCAATCAAACACACAACTAAATGTTTTAGCAATGTGGCATTGGAGCTTCGGTTGCATATACTCATCAATCCTCAAATTGACCTAAAGTGGAGATGAATGTACCGCACTCTACTTAGCTAGCCTGGATTGAGCCTTGAACAAAAGATAATTTATATGCAAATACTTCAGCCTTGGTTTAGTTTTAGTCTGGTTTATGGCCAGAAGATAATTATAATAATTATATTAACCTTGACTATATTGAGACATGTTTACATATGGCATGTTATAGGGACAAGCCTGCAGTACTTTATGAAACAGATTTAACCTCTCACCGCAGAGAGTGGCAAGTGCTCCTCCTTAAAGAGTTGATAGAAAGGCAGAGTATAGGAAAGCTCAGGGTTAAAGTGGACAGGCACTCTGGTGCCCATTAGTCTATACTGGCACTCCAGTAGTTGGCAAGTCAGACTTATATAAGCCCAACTTCAGAATGTGAAGGTAACTGAGTAGACTACACCCACATGTCTTTGTAGAGTAATTTTTACATTTGAAATGTTGTTGGGATAGTTTGTATATTGTTATGGAAATGTAACAAACATTTTAAGATCCTCCTACAATAAAAGTATAATTGTGTTCCAGCAAACAGCCTTAAGATAGGGTTTATATGATGATTCAGCTCTAAAACACAATATGTAGTATATATAATTGGCACACAGTTTTATAGATAAGCTATACTAAACATAACATGGTACCGGCCTGTTTATCAGCAAATTCAGTACAGTAGGATATGACATTTACATATGCCAAATTTATGACAGACATGTTAAATACTGGACATGATCCCATTCTTATAATAAGAAGTATGTACCGGTATACATGTGTTATTGATACAATTTATTTCTTGTGCAGTGTGAAAAAAGACTTTCTGGCCCACAATTCTAAGCTGTGAGGCATACGGTATTCCTTTTTTCAAGCATAAAATCTCAGTATCATGGTCAGGTTTGTAGATGTAGTTGATAAGACATTGTCATTCAATATAGTTCAGAGTTAAAAAGTTAGCGCATGTGCATGAACAGACAGTAAATTTTAGCATCCAATCTTGAAAAAGAATCATTTGAAAATTAAATTCAACGTGTACTGTATTAAAAACATTATTAACACATTGTCCATCTATCCATCCATCTTCATCCGCTGATCCGGGGTCGGGTCGTGGGGGCAGCAGCTCCAGCAGTATTAACACATTGTCATTTCAAATCTTATGACTGAAACACAATCCAAAAAAGTTGGGACAATCAACTGTTTACGATTGTGTAACATGACCTTTTCTTTTAAAACACTTACTAAGCATTTGGGCACTTGAAGACATCTGCTGGTTAAGTTTAGCAAGCAAAATTTTCCCTCGTTCATCCATTATACATGTCCTTAGCTTATTTTGTCATTTTCACCTCCTACTTCCTGTCTGTAATGTGTTAAGTAAAAAAGGTGACTGTCTAAAAAACCGGACCGACTGAGTCACTATAGCTCCGGCTGTGTTAAACCCACAGAGATGGGCCACCATTTATTCTTTTCGTAGATGCTAGCATGTATGGTTCACGAGATATAGAGCTTTTGACGCTCTAGGGCACAGATTGACTTTAAAGGGGTAATGTTCTAACTATTTTTATAAAAGGTTTGAAATCACATAATTAATGACTAATATCTAAAAAATGGACAGTGACAACTTCATTATCAGGATTTTTTATAACACTGGTATAATATGGAATATTAATCAAATATCTAGTCAACCAGTTTTATCCAAAGAAAATCCGAATTCATCAAAATGCAGTATTTTCTTGTTTGATACATGACTATGCCAAGAGATACAGTATGTGCAAAGGGAGAGATTAAACCTTTAGCTGTATACATATAGAATATTAGGCACTTCATTTATTATTATTCATAATGTTCACAACACTGTAGTCATTATTACCATAATGCTTTTATCTTGAACAGTTCCAGTTTGAAGTATATATAAATAGGTACATACAGTACATACAAATACATTTATATGCAGATTTATAATTAATTATTCACATACAAAGGCAAAGCAAAGTTTTCAGCAACCATTAATTCAGTGTCCTAATGGTGAAACGAGCTAACCGTTAGTAATCATTTGACTATAATTTCTGATCCATTTAATTACACCTTGGTGTTCTACAGTATACTGTATACTGTATAGTATATTACAAACCACTTTAACTATTGCTATACTAAATGATAAAAAGAACTGAACTTAACCTAATCTCAACTTCTACATCTATGGCTAATGCTACCTAAATTGTTCATCCCAATGGTGTCACAGTATTTTGTACAAAAACACTTTTATCTGTTATCCACACACCAACTCACCGGATGTTATTGTAGTGACGTTAATAACATTCTGTGCACATATGTCCTGAAGAGATTTCTTTAAAAAATATTTGTCATTATTTTCATTTCCTCATGACAGGAAGGTTTAAATTTGACCAAAGTGCTGAATATTTTACTGCGTTTTTAATTAAACTTTGCATGATAGAGCTGCAAATATGACGTTTCTATCAGCTGCTGTCAGGGCAAGTTATACTGTAATACACCATCAGTGTTATTCATTCATAATTTAATATTGGTGACACCTTTGAAGATGCTTCTTGCAAATGCTAATTTGAAGAAAAATAAGCAGGTAATTTCAAGATACACAAAGATACCAGTAGAACTTATCAATTTAGCATATTATCTGCTTATCTAGAATTTACATTAAATTTCTTCTGGTAACAGGCCATTGAGCTGACATTTTCACAAGAAATGCATTGACAAAACACACATTTCTTGAATAACAGTTGTATTGTCATTATTACTCAATATTTATATTAAATGTTGTCACTAGTTTTACATTACTTGTCCTCAAACAGAATAAAGAACATTCTAGTCACACTTGAAGTAACTTTCTCAGTTCACGTCCACATCTTTATCCCTTCCACCAGCTGAGCACATTGAGACACAGTATCTCTAGATAGTGCATGCACATTCTGTTTACTCCACTCCTCAATTATTGATAGGTTGTTTTTATGCTGTTATGATAGGCCACCCTGGGCGTGAAGGCGGACTGAAAAGACCTCTCATGAAAACTGCATCAGGACTGCCCCCGCGCTCCCCAGACCCAAACCCACCCATTCACCTGGAGAGCCAACCCCATCCCTGGTCTTGTTACATTTGCAGATCTCCATGTCCCTTAGGACCTTATTTTAACTGCTAATGCTAAACCAAAGCCTAAGGAAGTCTGTGCGGTTGTTCAAGGAGACACTTATAAGGAGTAATTAATCCTAAACTTGGGAAATAATTTAAGACGGTGCCAATTATGTTTCAGTATCGCACCGGCCCAGCCTAGCCATGATCTCAATTATTGGGGATGTGTTGTGGCGATTTCACTGCTGACAGAGGGAGATAAAAACAATAATGAAAATGTCTTTGCCAGTTTTTTTTGTATTTGTGTAGACAGAAAGCTAACAAGACAATATTTTGATAAATGGGATAAAAAAACATGGTTGACTTTTGCATTCAACACTTGGCCTAAAAAGCAGTTGGAAGTAAACTATAACATGACCTGCATTGGTGATTTAGAGGAAGACAACATTGCCTACAAGGTAGATTTGTTATCCAAGCCTGTAAACCTGTTCAAGGCTCTTGTAGGCTTTTGATTTTCATCTTGAAAGGAAAGAATAGTCATGCTACAACAACAGACGAGACACAAGCTTCACAGGAATAAAAAAGATAGCTCTCACTTGAAAATCTGTTCAAAACACAAAACATGTCAGAATGTATGGCTCACAAGTGCACTTTTAAAACAGAAATTAATTCAGAGTTGAAGTCAAAACATTGACAAGATTGGCCCGAGAAAAGTCATATTAGCGAAGATGTTCTTTTTCATATTTGGGACAGAGTTTTTTTTGTTCCTTCTTTGTCTCCCTCCCTCTAGAGCTTAGCTAACTCCAAATCAGACATAGCACTTAGGGGCATGCCCAACTTAGACATGCACCATCATAAATGATTAAAGCCTCATCCTATATTCTGACCAGCGTACCAATCTTTACACTGTGTAATGGGAGCCCTGAGTGGAATGGGAACAGAGAGGGTAGCATTTGCATCAGGCAATCTCACACACGTCCCTCTGTTTAAAGGGAGTTATATTATGGTCTGTTTAACCGGGGATATTACCTGTTTACCCAGCTGCTAGGGGCAACCGGCATTTTGTTTGAGGTCAGGAGACTAATATTCCGAAAAGCTCAGGAGGATAAAGAGGTTGGGAGAAAGGGGGGTGGGCGAAGGGCGCATTTCAGCCGTTATATTTCTATGGCATTATCTGCTTGGGGAGACAGGGTCACCACCTTGGAGGCAGGGGTGGAAATTGCACTGAGGACTAGACTGAGGCAGATGAGGAATGAGGATGCACTGGAATTGGAAATAACTGCGTACAACCACAGTTCTGTCTATGGACAGCAAGTAGGCTGTATTCTGATGATGCTTTACCTTTTGGTTCATTGGCAAGTACAATGTATTGAACCTCTATCTATAGGAGATGCAGAACATGAAAATTATGATAGTTTTTAACAGTATCTCTACAGCTCTGTATACATGGAATGTGTGTGTTATGCTATGGTTACATTTGGTTTTGTGATGACAATCATTTTCATGATAATGTATATATTTTATATATATATTTTTGGACAGGATAGTATGAAGAGGAGGATATGGAGTGCTTTAGCAGACCACAAAATATAGATTTATGCATATGTCTTGCTTTTCTTCCTGGTTTGCTCCATGTGTACACACAAATGGTTGTGCACTGTGGGTACTGGATATTCATTCTTAAGTAAATATCTCTTTACTGAAGCTGAGGAGTTGTGTTCGAAAGGTTAGGTTTGATATCAACTACAAACAGCAGATTGAAAATAAAAACGTTTACACAGCTTGACAGGCAGAAAAAAAGCTTGAAGCGCTCACTCTCACATTTGTCTTCAGCCGACATTGAATGTCACTTGTGACTGTCAACAATTAATCTCTTTGTAACTGAACATCAGCCCACAATGAAGCAGGAAATAGACAGAGGTAAACAATTCAGTGATAGTGGTGTAGAAGATGAGAGTCACTGCAGCTGAATCAGATTTTCACTTGGGTGTCATTGCGCTAATATGACAGAAACTACACCTGATCTTATGTAGCAAAGACATTCTCTCATCCGAAGGGCTTTTCAGCGCAGGCCTTTATGAAGATACATTGCAAATTTGTTCCTCGGATATTGCATCTTGTCTGCTGAGAGTCCGTTCTAAATTTAGTGCAAGGTGTCCCTTGCCCATCCAATATCAATGCTTGCAGACAAACACCAAATTAGGAGGGGGAGGGGAGGATACTAACATCCCACGCTACAAGGGTATTAACCTCAGGCAGATTCATATATCCTTTGTGTAACACCGGTGCCTTTGCTACTAATGCACCAGTGAGACAGATTTGTCATAATGTGGATCTTTTTGAAAACAGCGTAACGTACATCAAACGATGGTCAGTGGAAGTCAGTGGAATAATAAAGTACCTGAAACGAAACTGTGGGACTGTTTCATTTCGTAATGGCTGTCATTTTTTTTCTTCTTTCTCTCCCTCTCTCCATCTCTCCCCCTTTCGATCTCTCCCACATGAGGAACAATATATCAGAGCCCGGTAGCACTATTCTGCTAGTTGCCACAGCAACCAGCCTCATCACAGTCCCACCCCCCCCCTCATCCCACCACCCGCTACGCACAAACACACTCACTCCCCTCTCTTCAGCACATAACCCCAGTCGATGGTTTTCTAAAATTCTAAGTGGCTACTTGTCTGTTGCTGAAGAGCTGTGGTAAGGTGAGTCTATGTTAAAAGGGAGGGTCAACCCAAAGATAAAAGACACTTAATCCCCCCCCAAAAAAAATATGATGCCATTAACACACGTCTGGTTTCTTAGAATGAGGAATGGGAAAGAGGACATTACAAAGTCTGTGGTGAAAGGATAGGGAGCTTATCGAGAGAAAGAGTGAGGGGCAAAGGACAGGTAGAAGCGATAGAATACGGATCATACTGTATATCAAACAGCTTGTGGATGAGTGATGGAGACAGACATTCAGTGGGGTGGTGTAGCTAAATGGCTGACGGCAGAATATAAATATCCACATGCTTTTTTTATTCAGGGACCAAGAGTTTGTTTAAAACTCACTTGCACTCTTTTGGGAAAAGGCAAGGGGCTATTGCTCATGCTGCATTGCTTGATTTTTCAGCTATTCACATTTCATCAGCCAACGCCATCGCACATGTTCCATTTCCTTCACACACAACCTCTACTGAGGTGAATTGTGCAATATTTCACTCTGAGACAAGGGCACCGTCGCCTTTGCCTGCTTCGCAGCAAAGCTGAATTTATATACAATCTTTAATGTGTATACAATCATTATTTACCTTAATTACATAAGGAAGTGGTGCAGAGTTGCTGCTTCCCCCTCAAGTGGAGTCTACCTTTGACAATCCATCTAGAGCCCTCTCACATGTCCCGTACTTCTCATACACATTTAACATGGATGTCTGGCGGCCAAGGGGGAAATGAATGCGGGTGAACAAATGCAATGTAAATTTGTCTCCCTCACGGTGACACATGGGTTTGTGTTATTAATGAGTCATTTGCTGGAGCTTGTAAACAGTGACATGAGTTATGGTCTGTGCGTTAGGGCTAGCCGGGACCTGTAGGATCTGTTCACCCCACCGATATGGCAAGGCACTTCAATTAATGCATTATTCTCAATGAAATAAAAATACACAGATATGTCATCAAGGGCAAGAAATACAGCATTTCAAACGGACCCACCCAAATGGCCACCTGAATTATGCCAAAATTAATATTGTTGTCAGTTCCTCTTATGTTAACCCCTTATTAAACATATAGAGCACAACCCCAATACACTAATACCATATTTTCTCAGCAACTGACGTGCTACCACATTCTCTGAATACTGGTACCGGCTGCCTTAGGCTGACTAGCTCCTTTTAGAAGTAATGATTGGGGAAAAAAATGAGACCTTTAGGACATTTTCAATTTGGTGGGTCGTCCCCAATCACATTATTTAGATGGAAAAAGTGAAAACTGTGTTTTAGTTCCTCAAACCATGAAGGCAGATATTTGCATCGCCACTCAACTCCCGTTGGAGCCTGGGATAGGACCATTACACAGATGTCACCGGGAGCTCTGATATCATGGTTAAAACGTAACTGCAGTATTTTCCCATACAGCCTGGGACATAGCAGCCTGTGGGAGTGGGGGACTGGGTGAGTGCAGGGGAATCAGACTGCGTCATTACACCCACTGATGTGTTTTGGCCCACATTATGAATGGGATGCGATATAAGAGCTGGCCCTTCCACAGAGGTATTGGCCCCCACATGATGGATGTTTGGGTGAAGCCTTCTCCACACTGAGGATACACTGTATCAGGTTGTCACAGAAATAAATGTTTGCTGGATGGTTTTTTAACGCTTGAGCGAGTGGAATGGAGAACCGTTATTGACATTACAAATGATAACACTGTCAGAAATTGTGTAATGGGGACCGTTTGAGGAAGTTAAACTGTGGAAAAACACTAACTAGGGGATGGACTGAAGATGGTCAACACATTCGTTGATATTTCACACCGTGGTTGTTTGAAACTTAAGTGTTTGTAGGCTTTCAATTCAACATGGGTGAACTGAACTGTAACATGATACACCAATATCCTCCCATTAGCAGCCTATGGATAGGCCTCTTACAAAGTGGACAAATTACACAGTTAAACTCTGAAGGACATTTGAGAGGCTTCACAGTGGACATAGAAAGCATGCTCTCAAAAAAATGGCCTACTACATTAATCTCTTAGAGTTTCTTTTTTGGTTTTTGTGGATTTTCTCACTAGATCCTTCATGCAAGTGGGAGGAATTAGTGCATTAAAAGAGTAGCAGAGCTTTGTTTTCTGTAAATGGCCTAAAGAAATGAGAGTGGAGATACACGTACACATTGCTCACACAAATGCATGAAATGTTGGATGACATCCAACAGCGGGACATTCCGTTTCCAAAGCAGTGGGCCCCCGAGATCCCTGACCAGCGATGTTGCTGCAGCCTGGGCCATCTTCGTAATACGTTAAAGGAAGAGTAAGAACAGTGGATCTGGAGGCTGTCCCTTAGCGGATCAGGATTGTTTCCCTGGAAGTGTTGGGCGTATAGAATGGATGCTGTTGGTTTCATTTTAGAGTTTAGTGTTAACTTTATTGTTTGATTATTTCTTTACATATTTTTGTTTGTGCTTGCATACTGTGACAGATGACAGATTCTGTAGCTTTGTGTTATCAAGTTGTATACCGTGTGTGATTCATCAAGTCACACTATTTACAAGTTCACAATACAGGTTTTATATGATAATTATATTCATACTCCTGATCTGATTTAATTGACGTCACATAATTTCTATTTGACACAAATTTAAATAACGTGTTGTCAGATATCTGGTCATGTTTGCATGCTCACTCCAAGGGCCAGTTTTGCAGACAAAGATTTAACATAATTCTGGAATAAAATTATTAAGATCAGCGGAACTCTACATGGAGCTTTGGCCACAATATCGGGCATAAAAAATATTAAGAAATAAAATGGAATAAGTCCACCCCCAAAATTCAGGACAACATTATGTTGGAGCACTTGTGCACTTTCCGGCCTATTCTATTAAGTCTTGTCCATCTATGCAGCCACTTAGCTGTTATTACATCCCCTGTGACCTCTTAGTGACTATGTTAAGATTTGAATTCATCCCTAATTGTAAAGCACTGTCTCAGGTGTCCTCTTGCCAACTATGGTTTTACAACATTAATTGTGATCACTCAGATTACATGTTGCACAATTAATAGCACTGTGGGAGTCCCTCTCCTCCTTTACACACATCCAGATTACAAAGCATCATTAACACAGACAGAAATATGAATAACTGTAAACAACCTGAATTCACAGACAAGACACTTGCCATTTGACCTTTGACAACAGAAGAACTGTAGATCTATTCTTTTAAGTCAATTTAAACCAAGCAAAACCAAGGCTGTTTTTATTTAGATAGGTGCCCCTATACTTGGGGTGAGTAAGTAGTGAGCAAGTGTGTTAGAGTAGTTCCTTACAAAAAAGCAAAGCTTTTGAATCCATAATAGATCACAGTTGTGCAATGAGCCCAAACAGTCTCTGACATTCGTGTCAAGACAGGAGAAGAAATCAGCTCAAATTTATGACTTATACCTGACCAGATTTTCTTAATGGACACATCTATGTGACAAATGACAGACAACGACATCTCTGTGACTTCATCTGCTGCCACAGACATTATGAATACATGAACACAAATGAACCCAAATCAAAGGAGCTGGTTGTAGTAAAAACACTGAGATCCTGATGAGACTCCTATACGTTAGGGATTCACAATTCTGAAATCTGGATGGAAGAGAAAAGAGCCAGTGGCTTGAAGTACACCACTGGGATGTTGTCACATTGTATAATACCCTGCTTTGATCAATTGCCCTCAAGAATTTTCTCATACATGCCGACTCTTGTGTTCATAAATGTGAAACCATGGGCCTTTAAAAGCTCTATGCACAGAATTATTTTTATATTCTCAAAATGTTAAAGATTTTAACGATATGGTGAGACTGAGGTTGTGCGCTGAAGTATATTAATATACAATAATGGCTATAACAAAGCCCTTAAGCAAGTGTCAAAATGAAATATAGAAGCACGAACTTTCATCTACTGTGGGCCTACATCCCTTTTAAGATGAACAACCTTGTTCTCGTAACTTTTTACCAGCAATGAAATAATCACTTACATAGAGACGCATTCAGCTGATGCTGAGAGCCACAACAAATGAATTAGTATGGTGCTTGCTGTGTGCATTGTGCCCTACGGATTACTGTTTTATCAGCACTGCATTTTAGGCTCCTAATCGAATTAAATTGCATTTTAGAATTTACCACAATGCAAACTGCCATTTAACACGAGGTTTAATAGAATTCTAGACCCTGCTTTATCTCCAGGGATGACTCCCAAATAGAAGCCTAATCCCTAGGTAGTGCACAGCCTTTCCAATCTCCAAGCTCTACACAGAGATACGGTCGGGGGATATGCGACGAGCAATGCATACGAAAAGTCTCATGGCCTTTGACGTGATTCCCCACGCAATACAAGGGTAAATTACATGAACACAATTATAACCGTGGAACACCACCAAAATAAGAACTAGTTACACGAGACATTTTTCCATTTGTAGTCACAAACGCGTTAGGCAGATAAGGAACGTATCTCTCAGTTTGTTGTCTGCCCTGACTTTGCAATAAAGAACCTTTTTGTTGTTTAATTCCATTCTCCTTCAAGTGTTGCTGAATCTCCACACTCGCTCCAGTTTGCTCCTTAATTCATGAACCTTAGTTGGAAATCAAGGTGCCGGCATTGCACACGTTCCCTAAATTAAATTAAATTAAAACCAGTTATTCACAGCAGAGCCCCACCAAAATAAGAACAGATAACACAGAAGGGTTTCCAATTTGTAATCACAGGCTTGACAGATGGGTAAAGTATCTATCCTCTCCGTCTCCAAGGACACAAACTGCTTTCAAAAGTATATCTTTGTTACTACAGCATGAATTTCATGCATATGATTTCCTAGAAACTATTAAATGGATCCAGAAGATCGTGCCGAATGAGAACATGATTAGTGATTACAGGTTATTACCGGGTATTCATCTGCTTTTTGCAATAAATAAAGTTGCTGGAACTGTCAAGGCAAGTAGAGAGCTGTACAAAACAATGAACACAATCAGGAATGAAATGAAACCGTCTTTTAGGAAGTAATCATATTTTCAATTACTTGTGCTTATTTTCTCTTGACATGCCATATATTTTTCTCTGTTTAACTATTATGCTTTTTTTTGTACTGCTGTCATATAGTATGCCCACATGTATGCACACACACACATCCACTCATGGATTTATACGAATACACACACAGTGACTTAAAATGCAGGCGTCAGGAGTTTTAGACATATAATCATTGAATACCTTTCCATACGACATTCTACTAAACATATTTTTATTTTGGACTGACACCAGGGCAACTGATAGGTAATTATATTTGATTTATGCAATGCATATGTATTCATCCCATTGACTGATTCTCGTCATCAATCATCATAACCTTTAATATAGGCAGTAACGTGTCACATGCTAAAATCAAAAATGGAAATGGAAAATTCCATTGAAAGGTCAAAATGAGCATGCCCAAATAAAGTTAATAATTTAGAAATTATGCCATGTTCATTTTCTTTCAAGGGAGCAGTGTAGTTAACAAAATGTATGTCGTGTTTAGATTTTACACATTATAACACAGATTAAATGTGTTGAATATATAAATATACTTTTTTAGCTAGTAGCTATAATAAAAATAATCTGCCTGTTTAGGTGGGATGGAATGTTTGTCTCATATGAAGACCCATATTATGATAATAATAGACCAAATTATATGTATACAGTATAGCACAGTACAGCTGGTTCAACATCATCATATCAGCCAGTCAAAGCTGTGCATGTCAATATCTTCACATTTCTTTGGATTATGTCTTATGGAAATACCAACTGTAGATCTCAGAATTTCTCCCAAATTACGTTCTCAGGAAACTATTTTGAAAACCTAAATTATGTTGTATGCCAACATTATTAGGGTGTTTTTACGTTTGAACTGCACGTTTTGTTATTAGGCTATATTTGTACTTCAATTAAGTTGCTCCGGTACATTTCGCTTAGCAGATTTATGCGAGAACATTCTATACATTCCATAACGTTCGAAATTATATTGCAACATTCACAGTTAATGTTAGGCATGAGGTTACTAACGGTTAAGGTTAGATATGACGTTACTGGGGTTAAGGTTAGAATTAAGGTTAGGGTTAACATTACAAAAACCGACAATCGCCTGTCTGCATGACGCAAGTGCCGGTCTGGATTTGAACTCGCGAACACTGGCATGCAAGTCGCAGATTTATACGCCCATCCACCATGCCCAACCTCCGCCCTAGCAAAAACTATGCTATTTACATGCTACGTCATGATCTTAATATGTTCATATTGAACGTCATTCGAGTGTTCAATTTAGTTCCCTACAAACGTAATTGACCCTCTCATACGTTCATATTTCACATATTTCGGTTTTACAAAATAGTTCCCTCAGAACGTATTACATGTGATTTAGGGCTGGGAAATACATTATTGTTGTAATATTCATAAATTAAACTCCATGTAGACATACTGTGGTGATTAAAAAGAAATCATTACAAAGACAGGACATTACAGTAACTTATAATGCAACTAAAGAGCAAAGCACAGAGATCATTTCTCCACTCACAGCTGTCCCCAGTTAGTTATGAAGATGAAATGTTAAAAGGAAACAAGAGAAACTAGCGCCTAGAAGGCTAACTTACTGTAACTGTAAATCCCCATTAATTACTTTGGAGTGTTGATTTATGATGGCCTTCAAAGCTGTTGCAAGTCTCAGCCTGTTTTTCCTTTTTAATGGTTGTAAACTCTTTGTATCTTATTTTCCACTGATCTGTGCCTTTATGGTGCATCGATTCTGTAACTGCAGCAATGTAACCTATTTATCTAAGTCATCATCAATATTAATCCTTTGCTTACAGCAAACAAATGGACACTCCTGAAAATGAGTTGGTGCATCTAGACAGATTTCAACCTATATACATTATATGACCAAACAAATGTGGACACCCCTTTGGCCTAGGCCCTTTATTTCCAGTGAAGGGTCAGCCTAATGCTATAGGATACAAAGACATTTTAGACAATTGGGTGCATCCACATTTGTGATAACAACTTTGGGAAGGCCCTTTCCTCTTCCAGTAAGACTGTGCCCCTGTGCACAAAGCAGGGTCCATGAAGACATGGTTTGATAAGTTTGCTGTAGAGGAACTTGAGTGGCCTGCACAGAGCCTTGACCTCAACTCCATTGTTCCAGTGCTTGAAATGGAAAAACAAGTGCCAGCACTGCCCTTATTCCCTTGCATCAGAATCGACTGGTGTATACAAAAAACATTAAGTATCACATTTCAATTCTTACAGTGTATAAATGATACTATGAGATATTGCTTTTGTTCGTGATATTGTGTGTGTTATTCAATTGTAAATGGGTAGAGGGGCATTGAAAGAAAATTAAAAAGAAGTTAGCTGTGCAGGTGGCCATGAACTTAAATGATTTGTAGCAGGACAGCACACATTTTATATTCAGAAATAAATAGGTCATATAATTTCATATGTAAACAAGCATATTGTAATCATACTAGTGTTCAATTTTGATTTGTTTGCTTTAAATACAAAAGTTGTATAGTGTACATTTGATGAACAGTACACAATTCAGTTATATTATCTGATTGGACTGTTGATGGTAGGAGTTTACCAACTACTAAACATATTTGGGGGTGACAAATACTGTTAGAGATAAGGAATGTGATGTTTACAAACTTACAGAAATGGTATCGGTATGCCATGGGAATAAACTGATTAACTTATGAACAAATTGATGAATGTATCCATCTGTACATCGTTTTCCCTTTGCCAGGCACAGGACTTGTAGAATTTGACATATAGATAAAGGCAGAACATTTAAGGGCAGAGAGTGCTAAACTGAAGCCACTTCTAGCACTGTTTTAGTTATATTTAATTCTGATGGTCAATTGTAGGTTTCTCACTCAATGTTCTACAATTTCCTAAAAATATGGCAGTAATGAGAAAATGTATGTGACAATTCTCCTTGTTGGTGTAGAAGGGATGAGACCGATGCCAAGGCGAAGTCACAATCATACAGCGTTTAATAGTAACAAAAGAGTTTCAAAATAATACTGCCGCGAGGGGCATAAACAATAATTTGTAATTACACTACACATACACGGAAGACAGTAAACAAGTAACAATGAACGACAGACTCAAACAAACACCAGGACTTAAATACATCACTAACTACTGTACATACAGCTGGGATGAATGGAGGTGTTCTTGGAGACAGGAACAGGTGCTTAATGATGTGTCCGGATGAATGGAGATCTGTACATTAAACATGGAATGGGCTATTCCCTCAGGAAATGGAGAAGACTGTTACAATTAATAAACTATTGGGATTAATTCAATTACTATACAATATAGTACAATATAGCCTAATGTGCTATCATTCCTGATTTCATTAACCCTCATGTTATGTTCAGTTGCAAGGAACACCAATAATATGCCCGGGTTAAATTGACCAGGTGCATGTTTAACTATCTGAACGTAGTGAAAAAATATTTTTCTCCATATATTATTTTTAGCTTTATTAATGTCAATACAATCAATATTCAGTGTAATGAAGTTGTTCACCCCTTACAATTCATGGAAAAGAAATATGATGTTCATTGAAAAATTATGTTCAAACTGTGTTTTCTGTACTTTGGCAAAAACTAGACATTCAACAGATTTTTTTATTTAATCCTATTGTATTTAGACTTTAAAAATAGTTTGGACAGATTTTCTGTCATGGGGCCTTTATTTTGTTTGCAGCTGATTGTTTTCTGATACATGTTCAGGGATGAAGATTGTCCTTTTTGACCATTTCTTTTTTGTTTGGTGATTTTTCTCTCCCTAATTCTCTGCCCTCCCAATTGGTCTTGTCCAGTTCCCCCTAACCCTGCTTTGTCTGCAGCCCTGCAACTCCTTGGACAGATGCAGGATGCTGAAGGGCACTTAATTTTTTAAATATTTTTGCAGAGCCAGCCGATTCTTTTCACACTTCTCATCAACAAAGAAGCCTTTAGTCAGCTCACATGTGGGAAGATCACACTCACTGACTACACCTTCGCAATTTAATTTGTAGATGCCCAAGACCTGCAAAAAAGCAGTCGCTGGAAAGTGACGTGACAAGATATTTTCCTACATATCTATAGCAAATAGATCCCAGGCAGTGCTATGCCAATTTGAACTGCCTCATATGCTGGAGTTTCTGGGCAAAGTCGGAGAAGTCATAGTCAGGAGTTGTACCACTGACTTTTGTGAAATAGCTTGTCCTGCAAAGCAGCAACTTAGCTAACTAGGCCGCACGATCCTCCCCACTATTTGACAATTTTTTATATGATTTTTTCTCTTGTAGTTGATGGCTGGGGGACGATACCCTCATCACCTGACAATGTAACATCATGTTCAGAATTTATCTCAAGATTGCTTTCACTTTCAGACACTTCCTCCTCTTCATCACTATCCTGACCAAGGATGTGTTCCAGCATCCAAGGCTGGCATTATTCTGCTCATATTGCTAATCTTTCCAACCTCTGAGAGAGCACAGATGCAAATGGTGGTAGCAATACATACAGCGTTTTCCTGTGGGAAATACCAGGTTCCCATCTTAGATAGAATAATGTGATAGAAAGTGTGGAAAGGAGTGTTTTTGAGGTCCAGGTACAAATTCTGTGTGTTTCTGTCTGCTGTCGTGTGTGTGGTTGGGAGGGAGCATTGACAGTATATAAAATGGACAAAGCGACGCCATACATTTCGACGGAGACCAAGTGAAGTGAATTAGAAGCACTGTTCCGGTGGTAGCCGAGCGTTCTGCTCAGCCTCAAGCTGAGCTTGACGACGTAGATGTGACATGAGCAACCTGTCTGAAAGCTGTAATTCTTCTTGTAGCTGTGCTAAGAGCAATGTGAATCATTCCGAATCTTACTTCATTCACTCGCCACATACATAGGTATTTCCAATCTATCAAAATATTGCTGAAATATTTTGTTCCACAGCTTTTCATGGACTCTCTATGGCCTTCTCCCTTGATTGTATAGCTCAAGGTCCCCCCGATTGCATGCAAGCTTCTCCTGGACTATACGGTAATCTCTCTACTGGGCGACAGAAAGTTGTGTGGTTATGACATAATCATTAGCCTATTAAAAAAAACTGCTACAGGGCCATAATGTGAGACACAAGGTAATGGAGCCTTTTATACATGGTTGTGTTTCTTTTGAAATAAACAATGGACAAGTATTAAGTATTAAGAGTCATTAAAAGCTTTAGATATAAATCTATTTGTTATCAAAGTGACACTAAAATGAATAGGAGTCTATGGAATGCTAACGCAAGGTGGTGCCTTGGTAGCCTCAGAATCTCCCCATAGGAGCTTCAATTTCCGGGTGCTGGCTTACCCCCTTGGGAGTGAGGGATTCAGTATTTTTACCCTTTGCTGCCCCCTTTTTCACTTCTGGGTCAAATTTACCCAAACAGTATGTGTGTAATATTAAGATGCAAGGGGGGCTTGTAAACACATTAAATTTGTCATTGTTATTTACATGTTCATTACACTAATTAAGCCAAGGAGAAAAGGTTTCATGCTCCAAAAATAAAAAAAATCCTGTATTTTTAAACTTTGAAATGGGTCAGTTTGACCAGCAACATATAAATTGCCTGATAATCTAGATAGCATTAGGAATAATACAATATGCTCCAGTATTCAAAATGTCTCGCTAGCAAATATGGTAGTATTCAAAACAGCTATAATCTAACATACTAGTCAGCCATCAAAAATCGAACACATTAATTGTCAAAAACCTTACTATTCATAATAGGCCTATTCATGATTTAGCGGACAGTCTGTACCTAAAAAGTGGTTTGTTTTGTTTGGCTAAAGGAAAGTTCACTGACTGTGGTTTAGTGAGTAAACACTACCTGTGTGTGGCTGATTCAGTGGGATGGAATTTTTTTTTTTTGATAGGGACAGTGCTCATTGATCAACAGACAATTTACTTGCTGTAAACAAGGCAGAGTTAGCAACAAGTGCTAGTTTCCATCTGTTGTCCCTAGCCAGATCACAACAGGCACCCTCAATACAAACACACTATAATTTAAGAAATCCAGTAGCAATGTAATAAATACAACAGGAATTCTAAAACAATATGAATATACTTTCAACAGACAATATATTGAATAAAGAAATAAATAAATGTAAAATATGTTCATGAGCTTAAGTATTTGGTGTATGGTTACAATTGTAATTGTACTACTCTATTAACCTTTGAACTATGCAGTCCCCTCTGGTGGTTGCTCTGGTTACTCTATTAACCTTTTCTTTCTGTTTAATAAACTGTATGGTCTTATGTGCTTAAAATTTGCCAAGTTAAATTTAACAATATTGACAACCTTTTTTGTATGCTTTTTAAATGAGAGTTTTGAGTTTAGGATAATTCCCAGATATTTAAAATCAAATACCACTCTAAACTTCTCTTGGTTAACAATTATTTCAGGGTCATAAGTCACAGTAGATTGTTTTGTAAAATACATACATACAGTTTTACTTATTTTCAGGTGTAATCATGAATTAGTTAGCCATATGGATACCTCAGCCCACATGAAGTACGTTCTGAGGGAACTATTTAGTAAAACCTAAATATGTGAAATATGAACATATGAGAGGGTCAATTACGTTTGTAGGGAACTAAATTGAAAACTTGAATAACGTTAAATATGAACATATGAAAATCATGACGTAGCATGTAAATAGCATAGTTTTATAAATCCGCGAAAAACTCCGCAACTGGCATGACAGTGTTCGCAAGTTCAAATCCAGACAGGCACTTTGTGTGTTTTGTTCTACATTGCATGCGTCATGCACACAGATGATTGTTGTTTTTTGTAATGTTAAGCCTAACCTTAACCTCAGTAACGTCATATCTAACCTCAACCATTAGTAACGTCATGCCTAACCTAACCTTAACCGTTAGTAACCTCATACCGAACCTTACCTGTGAATGTTGAATTTTGAACGCTATGGAATGTATGGAATGTGTGCAATGTTCTCGCATAAATCCGCTAAACGAAATGTACAGGGCTAACGTCATACAAGTCCAAATATAGCTTAATAACGAAATGTGCAGTTCAAACGAAAAAAAACATAAATATGTTGGCATATAACTTTATTCAGGTTTTCAAAATAGTTTTCTGAGAACGTAATTTGGGAGAAATTCTGAGATGTACGGTTGGGATACATTACTCATTGCCTCAGTCAGTTGTTGTGCAGCTTGTTGTTTATTTTTAGCATGCACGTAGAGGACTGTGTCATTTGCATACATTTGTAAATGTACAGATGGACAAACAGTGGGTCTTTGACCGGGTCTGTGTTTAGTAAGCAGTCATCGTATTCGCAGACACTTCTGCTAAATCCATTCTAACTCTGTCTCAGCTGCGTTTGGGCCTGTTCATTATTTATATCAGTGAAACAACCGCTCTCTTGTATGAACTCTATATGTAACTATATTTAATGATTTATTTCACAATTTCATATTTCACAATTTATTGTATTTCACAATTTATGCATCCTCATAGTTTTGACTTGATGCACATTTGCTTCCGCAAGGCAAGACCGTTACTATCGTGATGTGCTACTCATTCTATTGGGAACTCCAACTTCAGGTTGTATAATGGCACAAAGTTGCAACGCACAAGTTGGATAATTTGAACGTATGCGACACACACAGCGCACTGCATTGCAAGCCCACAAGACAAACAGATCTTTGCGGATCTCTCCATGGACAATGAATGAATTCCGGCGCAACGCAACGCATTTGACGTGTCCAGTGGTCATTCCACCTTAAAGCGAATGGGAGATGAATCTCTGATTGGTTCATTGCATGTTACACCCAAAACACACCAATGAAATAATGGAGACACTTAGTACAACCCTTTTAGACCATGCGCCTGGCGCATAGACCCTTTTATCCACTATTAAACTAGCAAAAGTGGATTTGGACACGCCCAAAGCGCACTTCACGCCATGCGCTTAGATCGTTAAAATAGGGCTCACTGTATCTTTCAGTAAAAGGGTTGCTCAATTGACACTCATTCAATGGTGTTTTTTATTGTTTTAGTGATTTGGTTGTGTTATTTGTGCTTATTTTGCAAAAACAAAAAGGACAACTTAGCTGTTTTAAACCAAGTTACATGATTATTTATTGTACAATTTAAACAACGGTAAAACAATTTCAAATAAAACAATAAGAGCATACTGTACAGTACCGTTGATGACCGATTACATCATTGAAGTTACTCCATGGCCGGATTTCCTTGGTGTACACAAGTACTCGTTTATTCTGTTTTTAATGCACTTTGTACGGCAGAGGTCATGAATAATGGAAACCTCTCAAAGACCTTGGACATGATGAATGCTCTGGGATTCAGTGGTAAACAGCCTTCTTTCTTGACCCATCCCAGTTTGTAGAACATACCCACTGGTGGTAGACATCTTCGGAAATGATCACTTTAAAAAGGAGAGCACTGAAACAGTCTGGACGCCCCACGTCGTTCTTTGCAATCAGTGCTTCAACTTCTGCTGCCAAAGTAGGGATTTCAATGTCGGGAATAATTACCGTTGCCTCCGGAACATGTCTCTTATCAATGAAAACTGTGTGGGTGGAGCTTTGGGGTGGAGGTGCGGGGTAGAGTTGAAAGGTGAAAGAATGCCATAGATACAGCAGACCCCCACTACTGACCCCCGCTACTCTTCACTTTGATTACACTTTTACACACTACAGGACTAAATTAGTTGACGATCAAGGCCTGCAACAAATACACAACCGTAAATCTCAGAATTTCTCTCAAATTACGTTCTCAGGAAACTATTTTGAAAACCTGAATTACGTTATATGCGAACATATTTAGGTTTTTTTACGTTTGAACAGCACGTTTCGTTATTAGGCTATATTTGTACTATAATAAAGTTGCTCTGGTACATTTCGTTTAGCGGATTTATGCGAGAACATTCCACACATTCCATACATTCCATAGCGTTCGAAATTATTTTGCAACATTCACAGTTAAGGTTAGATAGGAGGATACTAACGGTTAAGGTTAGGCATGAGGTTACTAAGGGTTAAGGTTAGATATGACGTTACTGAGGTTAAGGTTAACATTACAAAAACCGACAATCGCGTGTCTGCATGACGCAAGCAATGTAGAACAAAACACACACAATGTGTCCGACTGGATTTGAACTCGCGAACACTGGGATGCAAGTCGCGGATTTATACACCCATCCACCGTCCCCGACCGCCACCCTAGCAAAAACTACGCTATTTACATGCTACGTCATGATCTTCTTATGTTCATATTTAACGTTATTCGAGTGTTCAATTTAGTTCCCTACAAACGTAATTGACCCTCTCATACATTCATATTTCAGATATTTCGGTTTTACAAAATAGTTCCCTCAGAATGTATTTCATGTGATTTAGGGCTGCAAATACATTGACCACGAAGTTCTACCTATGGTCTTGGAGCTGGGTGGAGGGGCAACTAAAATGGTGCTAACATTTTAAGAATGGCTGTATTGCAACTCTATAAATGTACAGTATATAAATGAACAGTACCCCTCTTGCACACAATGTACAGTCCACAGATATACTGTAGTTTTTATGTAGTTTATTTAAAAGTAGAATTGAATGTACTCAACAATGTCTTTCACTCTGTATTTATATGTAATGACACCAAAAATACTTTTTTGTCATTACATTAGGTGAAATGTAATCTGCCAGAGAAGTCTGAAGTAAGCAGAATTCAGTTCACCTGCTTACATCATTTCATAGATGTTAAACATCTGTTTTTGACAATGATTAACCATTTTTGATTTTGCCCTTCTACAATTAGAGCCACCCTCATCAACCTGGGATTGTGGGGTAACTTATTACTTTTTTATTTGATTAATAACTTATTACTTTTTTTTAGTTTTTTTTGGGTAATGTCAGCAACGATCCTGGAGCTCCCCCTACTGTAGCTCGGGGCCTGGTGGTCGGGGGTGGTCGGGGCCTCCCGTCTATTAAAGCCACCGCTCTCATCACCTCTCATCAGCACCTCTCATAAGCAGTATTGGCTCCACCTGTGTTAGCCTGATTTCCTATATAGTTGTCATCTGCTATGGAGGGTGTTGTGGGAGATTGTCTTTGTTACATTGGGGCTTTAGTGTAGTGTGTCTAAGATTCGCTGTAGAAAAGGAGCTGTGTTACGTTTTACAACACTGTGTAGTAGAGTTTAATTGTCAGTTTATTTCTGCTCCAGCCAGCATTTGTGGCCTTTGCTTGCCATACTTTATTTTGAGTATATTACTCTGTATTATTCACCATTTATTTGCCTGTGGTTCTCAAGTAGAATCTACCACTATCAACAGCCTGCATTTTATAGCCTAAATAAAGGCTATATTTATTGAAAACTTTAATTTGTAAATATTTATTTATATAGTGAGAAAAATGTGTTTAAAAAATATATAATAATTGTTTTTATCCAATATACTGTAAATTCCCTAACAACCTCAATAACTATAGAAATACTTAGAAAAATTCTAAAATTATCTTTGCACAGGCTGAACTATTCATTACTGACTTTGAAGCTTCTAGTAACACAGAAAAAAATATATGGCTACAGACAGTGTAAGATAAATATTTACTTGCTCACCTAAATATAATTAGCTGATGATCATTTCAAACTCCTAATGCTTACAAATAAAATATGATTATTACTAGATTTGTAACCTTGACATGACCCCATTCTCAGAGGTGTCTCTGGGATTAGGAATAGCAATTCCAATTAACACATTACACATACTAATTCACACTTGTACACAGTATAAAGTATAAACACGCCATCTTGAAAGGTTGAAAGGGTAAATTATATTTGGCCATACTTGGACAATTTTCTAGAATCGTAATATTGATGCTACAGCATTAAATTCAATTTCTGGCACTTACTTCAAAATAAGCTATGCATCCTGAAATTGGAGAAATAGGCATTTTTTCACTTTAGAATGTACTGTCAGACTAGGATGACACATCTACACCTTGAGGAGCAAAACTGAGAAGCAGCTGATATTTTACTTGAAATAACACATTTAAAATACAAAGAAAAATAAATTACTTAAAACCACTAGAGTAAAATCACTTCCTGTAGCCTGCTATTCCTCACACATTTATTGTAATTTTCTTGTTCCCATAAGCAAAAGCAAACAAGGCACCCTAAAGAAAGTGAGTGGTACATGTATGAGGCAGTATTAGAAAGTAACATCATATCTTGCCCACCAGGCCAGGATTGGAGACAGTTCAAAAATGTTAAATATCGCCACAGACATGCAAAATTTCAAAGTTTAATATTAAAAGCAAAAAGGAAGTATTTGTGTGAGCTCAAAAAAAGCACATTTCCATCAGCATTACTCTCTTTCACACAGTTCCAACCAAACTTATTCAACCCCCATGGCAAATCAAGTCTATTGTAAAAGTGGGACCAAAATAACTAGGTAATTAATAGGAAACAACCAGGAAACAATGACCAGACAACTGGTCATCAACAGCAATAGTAAGCCTTGCTGCGGAAATGAAATGGAAATGACCAGGAAAGATGTGGGGAAAGATTTACTGAGAAAACAACACTGGGGGTAAGACCATGCTAGTTACTCATTAATGTTGTTTCGGGTATGGTGAGATAATAAGAATTTCCACTAAGCAACAACCACATTAAATCTGGCAATTTTTTATATAATATGTTTATATAATTTGCTTTATACATTAACCAATTTGCCCACAAAACATTTCTTGAATATTTTACCAGTTATTAACTAGAAGCAAATAAATCTCTGAATAAAATGTGTTTAAAAGGTTTTACTGTAGAAAACATTACGTCTGTGGTGAAAACAATTGTATTTCACCAAAATAAATTAATGTAAATACAGAGATAGCATTATTGATAGAACAACATGCTTATATTCAATACATAAGCAACAATCTACCCTCATATACATACATATACATATACATATGGCCTTTTCCCCATGTTTTCTCTCCCAATTTGTCTCGTCCAATTCCCCTCTCACCTTGCCCTATGTGTAACCCTTAGCAGGCGCAGCATGTTGAGAGTGCTCACATGCTTCCTCCAAGCACATGTCACCATTCCAATTATGCTGGTTTAACACATAAGCCTTTAGCTGGCACACTTGTGGGACGTTATACATTCACCAGCTATACCACTGCAATTCAATCAGCAAGTGCACAATCTGTATGGTAAGTATTGCTAGACAGCGATGTGGCAAGGTACCTTAATCTGACTTACAACCTACCTACCCCAGGATAAAATAGGCCAATGGGTGCCTCTCAAATTTGGACCACTGGACACATCGGAAATGCCACTATCTGGATGCAAACACTGGTCACCGTGACTCAGTTGTGTTGTAAGTCAGGGACGTAGACCACTGAGCCATGAGGCGGCCGCTATCGAAGATTATACCTTGTAAACTGATCTGATGTCCTTAAACAAAGCACCAAAGACAGCTTTATGTTGCTTCCTACCCCTCCATTGATTCCACTCTATTTAAAGCAGGGTTTCACACACACAGGCCCTCATTTATGAAACGTGCGTACAACCTAAAAAAAGGCGTACGACAGGCGTATGCCAATTCCTACACACAGCAAGGGATTTATCAATTTGAACATGATTGTAGGCTGCGATAAAATCTCACGCCTGGTCTGACCTCGTGCACGCAAATTCTCTATTGTGACTAGTGGTGTTCATGGTATACCCACCCGGTTCAGTGAATTGTTGAACCAGCCATTATTGATGAATGTGTGTGCATCGCAACTACCCGATATTGCAAATTACATTTCAGAATTATGAATTAATTGTATACAGCACATTGCTATTAAGTGGTTTATTTTTTCCCTTTCATTTTGAGGTGGCCTAGAGCATGAGGGCTTAAATTAGGCAAACAACAATTTAAATCAAATAATAAATAAATGAATATATATATATTGTATGTGACTGGTGAAATGTTTATTCAGTCACCTATTTAAACAAGTGCTTTGGCAGTCCTGAAGTCAAAGCGATGGCAGATCTGGCTCTGTTAGAAGACCTTAATGCGCGCTCTCTACACCAGGACCTTTCAGCGGGAGATTGGGGACAGGTCTGGTATATCATAGCCAACAATAGTTGAAGTATGCCAGCAGTTTTGGCAGCTATGAATTCCCTTTCTGGTATATTCAAACTATGATTAAAAGACAATTTTATGAGATTGCTGGGTTTCCAAATGTGATTAAGGTGAATCGGGCGATTGATTTTACTGCGTCTGTAGCCACCATCCATGAATGATTACGCATTTATCAATCGCACAAACGTTAATTCATTCAACGTTCAGATCATATGTGATTCCAGGATGTTTGTTCTGGATATGGTAGCCCGGTGGCCGGGTGGGATTTT